>JAOPJM010000754.1:7859940-7877237 GCA_027124095.1 Muusoctopus leioderma | reverse complement strand
TTTCTAGTGTCGGTGTCACGATAAAACGCACCCAGTACACTCTGTAAAGTGGTTGGTGATAAGAAGGGCATCCAGCCATAGAAACCTGACCCATCTAGGAGAGTGGTGACTCCAATAAGGAATCGAGGGGGGGCCAAAATCACCCATCCAACCCATGCCGAAATCACCCGTCCAACCCATGCCGAAATCACACGTCCAACCCATGCCGAAATCACCCGTCCAACCCATGCCAGCATGGAAAACGGACGTAAAACAATGATGATGATGATGATGATGACACAGATTAAAATACTTAGATTAAAATACATTTGATGAGGAGTGGAGGTGAGCAGGAAGTACTAAGGCGTGCATAGTGAATCTTGCTAAACTTTAACCTGTATCAACTGGCATTGATCTTCAATTATTGAATGGCTAAGTGTTACTTTTTTTAGTGTAAAAGGACATAACTTGGCACATCATTTTATGCCAGCACACACACACACACACACACACATATATGTACGGCGAGCTTCCACACAGTTTCCGTCTACGAAATTTCACTCACAAGGTATTGGTTAATCTGTGACTATAATAGAAGACACTTACCCAAGGTCCTGTACAGTAAGCTTGAACCAGGAACCATGTGGCTGTGATGTGAACTTCTTAACTACATGGCTATGCTTGCGGCGCATATATTTATATTTTTTTCTATTCTCAAGTATTACAGATTTACATATTTTAAAGTATGTTGTTTTTTTTTTATTTGGAACATTATAATGGGTTTGAGAATGTGACATTAACGAATTTAACCTTTAGGTCTTCCTATTTTGTGTGTAATTGGTAAAGATCATAGTATTAGTGAGTGAAACCAAGCGAAAGTTTGGAACTTTGTCAGTGTGAAAGATGATTTCTACAGTAAAGAAACACATTCTAAACTAAAATATCTCTTCAAAATTTGCTTTATTATTACAAGTTAAATTTCTCCGGATTGCTACAAAGCAAGATGTAAGCTTCTATTGAGCTAAGTCCATAATCTGTTTTCAGTTCCCAGTTGAAGCCCTTTTACTTCACTTACACCACTAATACTCTTAGGAAAGGTATGAATGCTATATCATTTCATTCTAACACTCCCTTATATAAGAAACAGTTTCCACGGATTCCCAACAATTTTATAGGTCCAGTGAGGGTTACCTAGTGATCTTCTATCATGCATAATCCTGCAGTATACTTTCATAGCCACCACTTGCAGTACACATCCCTTTTGTAGCTACCACCCTTCTCTAACCACTACACCTTTCTAACAAATACACCTCATACAGTTGAGAACTACTATAACTTCACTTAATGTTTTCTCAGGGAAGATTTTTCAAGATTTTGTCATTATCAGGCAGAATTAGCTGAAAAATGAAGAGAGGTTCAAATTTAAAGATAATTATCTTTAAATTTGAACCTCTCTTTAATTATAATTAATGCTATGCTTTTTTGAAGTTGAAAATAGTGGATTGGCAGAAGTGTTGTTATTTGGTACGATGATATACTTTAAGCAAGGCATTAAATCATTGTTGATTAGAGAGAGTGTCAGCCATGGTATTTAACAGGAGCTCCATCACTATTTAAAAAAAAAACCGAATTACAGAAAACACAATTCTACATTATAAGTGGTAGATATAGTTGTGTATCAGTGTGTGTCACAGAGAGTTGTCTAATATACATATCAATGAAAATAGATGTCCACATTCAGTAAGATGTGTGATACTTGATCATACTGTAACATTTTTACATATACTGCATGGCTTGGATATCCACACAAGTGTGTAGAGTGAAGTACAGAATTAACAGAGAATTGATACATAGTTTAGGGTTTATAGTACTGACATTAAATCCACTTACATGAGAATAAACTATCTTAACAGTAAGTTTCCAACGGACTAGTATTCTTTCAAATTTTACAGCAGAAACAAGGACAATCTTCTGGCTTTTTGATATTTGAAGGGAAGCTGGAAAGATAAATGTAAGCCAGCATATAATATAAATCAGGAGAAAGAGCCTTCACGTGTTCGCTCGACCTGCAAGACATAGCAGCCAAGTCTTTCTCAAATCACACTCTACTATCTTAAAAAAGGAAAGACACATTGGACAATGTAGTTCCTGAAAGGTTTTAAACATGGGTCGAATCTAGTCAAAGAAAGGAGCATGGCAGCAGTATGTCACAAAAGGGAGTGCCTCCTTGCCTGAGGAATTTATTCAGGAAAGGGCAAGGGGGAAGGTGACATACTTTTGCTTCATGAAGGCTGAAGGGGGCTTCCATATTCCCTCAAAGGAACAGTTAAATGAACCCCTAGATGATGTGTAGCACAATGTTTGCTACATTGATAGGGGTAGGGCATATGAAAGCGTGTGCCTGGTTCTCAAAACTGAGGATAAGGCAAGAAAGCAGACTGAACTAGTGTATCACATATCTGCCCATCTGTTGGTGCCACGATACATGGGATGATGTAAAACAAGGGGCACAGTAAAGGACATTGGTGGTGACATTGACTCTTTGCTCGTTGTCGCCTTTGCAGAACAATACGAGCAGGTGGTGAATACTGAGGTGACATGTGGTTTAGTGTGGTCTACATGGACATGTAGGTACTGATGACTCCTGAAGGCCACAGAGCTATTATAGAGCTGTGCCTCATTGTGGGTGCAATGGGAAAAACAATAAGACTGGTGGTGCAGAGCAGAAAACCCAGTTGTTAACTGTGTGGTAGTAAGAGCTATTTGAAGGTGTTCTGCATAGAGGAGCTGGAAAGGCAGAGAAAGAGAGGAAGTAGACAACAGCAGAGGCAGCAACAACAGCAGAGGCAGCAGCAACAGCAACAACAGCAGAGGCAGCAACAACAACAGCAAATCTCAGAAGCTGCTCTTTCCAGAGCATCAATGGTCGCAGCTCTGTGGATAGCAAACGAAATCACTTTGTCCTTAGCACCAGGAGCCGACGACCAGGGGAGCACAGCCACTCTGGGCACAACCACTAGTACCTCCCCATCGTCTAGCAACGATGGGGAGGAGATGGGGGATGGGCAGTTATGGCAAGCTTTCGGGGACAGTGAATAAAACATACCCACCCCACCCCACCTACAAAAAAGCAGAAAATGAGTAAGACATGCAAAGAATAGCCCATCTCCTTCTGGAACTGTATGAAGAAGTTCACAGTCCTTCAAATAGCCAATGATAGACTGATGGACGATTTGAATGAACTGCAAGAAGAAGAAGGAAAATATAATGTGAAGATTGAGGAGGAGATGGTCTTTGACTGTGTGGAACATGCAAGCGATAGACTGCTAATACGAACCAATTTAACATTCTATGAGCAGTGATACCTTAACTGCCATGTGGATGTGGGTCATTTCTCACCCACTCTGATGCTGGAGTTTCTCATAGGCAATTTCAGCACTGAGCATTTTGAGTACATGTAAGCGGAAGGTGGTCAAGGTCATGGGGTGCCCTGATCAAAATCCAAGTGGTGGCTTCTCCCTTCCACTGTTGGCTCGTTGCATGAAGATGGAGTGGCGTCACTCGCCACCTCCGCTGCAGTGCGGAGCGCCGGGACTGGGCGCGAGACAACTGCCATCTGCGGACTAGGAGATGCCATCTCGGAAATATTTGCCTCCAGGACTGGGGCTGAAGCGGATTCCTCGGTTACTTCCGGAATTCTAGCCTGTGGTATGGTTGAAGGTTCTGGTGGAGCAGTGTTCTCTGCAACCCGCTCGCCCCTCCTCCGCCTTTCAATTTCTTTAAGGCAGAAAGCCCTCAGATGGCCTTTACTGCCACAAGTATAACAAGAGGGCTTTTGCCATGTACCACCACTCTCCACGGTTTGGTCTCCGCACCAATGACAGGGTAGAGTTCCGGAATGGTTCTGTGGTCTTGAAGGGTCATAAGGACTTGGAAGTCCATAGTGACCCCTCCCGACCATATATCATTTCTTATCTCTGCACTCACCACCTGCCCATATTGCTCCATAAAGCCGTGAACCAGCCAAGGGAAGAGATTGCCGTCAATGCCCCTGACCGAAACTTTTGTATTTCTTTTCCTATATATTGAGGGACGAGTTTGTGGGCAGGTGTGTGCAGCACAACTTGAGCTTGTTGTTCCACTTCAGCCTGGGTCCTGAAGTGCACATTTATGATCCCGTATGGCTTCCCTCGGTCTATGGATGTGATGGTATTCCATACATCCCCCAAAGCATCCTGCAGCTGCTGCTTTGACGGCAAGCTGGACTTCCTGCTGCCTTTCCCGAGGCATATATACGTGAGCATTTTTTTGCCTGCTCTTGAATATATTCCTCGAGTAGGCTCACGGAGAGTTTGTTTATGTAGTCTTGCCACAACTTTCTCTGTTCTTGGGCTTTGGCCAAATTCAGAAATTCTTTGTTCACTGTAACATCAGCAAAGCACTTTTGTTTTTGTCTATGTGTATTTCTGTAATTTTTCATATTGTTGTTACTGTTAGTGTTCACCATGTGTGCAAAATTAATTTCTGTAGTTATTATGGTGAGTGTCTGTGTGTTAAACAATTTTTTTTCTTTTTGTTGATGAGCCACAACGTTCTCGTCATGTATATTTCGGTGGGCGTGTTTGCCAGCCTTTACTTTTGTAGCCATTTTTTTTTTAAAGGCAATGCAAAATGTAACAAAATGTTAAAAACGACGAACCTTTTGGGGCTGTCACAAAATGTGACAGACCCCCACATAGTTAACAAGTCCCTTCTTCTAAAGGTAATCCAAACATTTTCACAAAAAAATCTTTTTCAACAGTTGCCAGAAGCAAATTCATGGAGGAGCAAAAAAAACACGTTCAGTTGCTTCGACGACTAATAATAATAATAATAATAATAATAATAATAACATGGAGGTGCACCTGGTTGGTAGTGCAGTAGAAAATCGCATGAAACTATCAAATAATGATAATAGTAATAATAATAATAATAATAATAATTAAAAATTCTATAAGCACGATGGATGTGAGAAATTATGAAGACAAAGCAAAAAACAGTAGGGTTTTACATCAAGTGTGAGAAACAAGCAAAATAATAATAGAAAGTTGCAGTTTCTGGAGTGGGGGTGTGTGAAAATTAGACCATATGTTTATTACAAGGTTTCAGATAATAAGACTCACTGAAGGTGATAAGAGAAAAAGAGGCATCTTTCAGTTACAACTGAATTTAGATCTTTATCTCCACCACACAGTTTCAATATACTTATCCACTATGCCACAGAAATCTTGAATTACATTATACTGATTAGAACAATATGACACATTTATGAGCGAACAAGGGAGTCACTACATGGTCACTTGACCTGCTAGAAATAGCAGCCAAAATTTCCTTCAAATCACACCCTACCGTCATAAATAAGGAAGGACACATTACATAATGTAGTTCTAGATAACTTTAAATATGTGGGACGATCATGGCTAGAACACCTTTGATCATGGGACTGATTGGTCAGGGTTGACCTGGGGCTAAACATAATCACCATCATCATCATCAACATCGTTCTTATATCCACTTTCCCATGCTAGCATGGAATCGAACCGACGACCTTACAATTGTGAGTCCAACACTCTGTAAACGTTAAATACATTTGTCCATGTTTTCTGTATTAATGAGTATTTTGTGTGTGTGTGTGTGTATCTGTGTCATCATAATCATTATCATCGTATCATGTGATCCATGTTGACATGGGTTGGGCAGTACAGCATATTTCCACACTTGATTGATCTTTTGTCTATTATTCATTAATTTTTCTCTGCTATGGATACTTTCCACTGTCAGCACATAACTTTTTTTTTTTTATCAAGGATTCATCATCTATTCATATTACATATCCATCTATTCATATTACATCGGTTGGTGGCAGGAAGGGCATCCGACCGTAAAATACTGCCTCAAGAAATCTCGGTCCAACCCATGCTAGCATAGAAACACGGATGTAAAAACGATGATGATGATGATACCAGTGCAGTTGTCTCTCTTGCTTACATAAGTCCAAGCCCCTAATGCTCAATCACTTGTGCTCTGTCTTTCAGACACACTAACATTACAACTCCAATGGATCATGCTCACCTCATTTCTTTCCAGCTTTCACAGGTGTTCCTTATTCAATGACCATGTACCATTACATACAGCATTACACTCTTTGCACATGTTTTATACACTCGGTCTAACGCACACAGCAAGAGAAATCCTTTGTTGATGTTGTTGTTGTTGTTTAGCCCAAATGTTAACCCTGATTGAGAAGACCTATGATCAAAGGCATTCCAGCCATGACCATCCCATCTTTTAAGGGGTTTGTATGACTTACATTATGCAATGTGTCGTTTTTTTTCTAAAGATAGTAGGGGGTGATTTGAGGGAGATTTGGCTGCTATTTCTTGCAGGTCGAGTGATCATGCCAACAGCAGTAACAGCTCTGAACTTCTACCCCTTTCTTATTGTGGTTATTATTTTTGATTTTGATTTTGTCGTTGACCACTTTACTATCTCTAGTAGAGCACATCAAATGTCAGAGCACATCAAATGTCGTTGACCACTTCACTATCTCTAGTAGAGCACATCAAATGAGTGCATGGCATTTTAACAATTTTTTTTTTTTTTTTTACATATATCTCTTTGCTTTCACAATTTGTTTTATTATTTTTGCTGTTGCTCTTAGCCATTCTGGATTGTTGATGTTACCCTGTATATTTTCTTCTTTTATGCTGTGCCCAACCACTTTCTTGATCTTTTTTATACGTTATTAAGTGTTCTGTGGTTTCTTCTTTGTCACATCCTGCTGCACATTTTACATCTTACTCTTTGAACTGACCTTTATATTGTGTGTCTTTGAATTGACCATGTTTAATCTAAATCTAAGGATATCTTTACATTGTACCTCTTTAGGTATTCTTGTTGTTGGAACTTCTCATTTTTTATAAATTTTAATTTTGTATTTACTTTTGCTACTTCTTTTATTTTGTTCAATTTCTTCTATTTGTTCTTTGATTCTTTTCTTCCATTTTGATTTTTTACCTTTTTTATTATCTCTTTGTCCATGTATATTATCATGACAGATCTGAGGAATTCATGGACTTTAGTAAATCGGTGCCACTACTGCTGGCTATTCATGTACATCTCATACATTTGAAGCCCCGATTCTCTGTCAAAGAACCCGCTGAATCTTTTGTGTGACCATTGTTTTCATTGAGTATTGAATTCCTACCTATCCACTTCCTCCATATTGATTTAAACCAGTGATGGCCAATTTTTTATAGCCCATGGACTACAAAGTTCATCTTCAAAACCTGGCAGACCACCGTTCAAAATAATGGAAGATAAAATTTGAATTACTAGTAATTTTATTTTATATAATGTTCTTCAAAATTAGTGAAACTTATATAAAAACATGAATCAATGCACAAGTTGGTTTATTAAAGGTCTACACAAAATAATACAAGTATTAACTTTTGAAATAAAGTAATATTTTTCACATTATAAATGTCACCACGGAACACTCAGAAAACTCTGTGGGCCACCAGTGGTCAACATGGACGATGCTGGCCATCACTGATTTAAACCCCTACAGCACTAGTTTTGTTACTAACTAGCATCTTGACCCACTCCATCCACAGAACTGGTCAGTGGCTTTCAGCTGGTTGTTCCTTAAGAACACCCAGCTGTCTTCTGTGTTATAGTTTTCTATCTCTTTCTCTCTATCTAGGAAGTTGTAATCTAATGCTGACTGGAAGTGTTACCAAAAAGAGAGATCTTTTAACTTTTATACTCACCCCTCTTCTTTTAGTTGTTATTTATTCCCTAATCTTTCTCATCCTTAACTTAATGTTGTCAACCACTAATCATATAAAGAATTATGCAACAATTTTACATATTTTCATATATTGAGAGGCATATTCCTCACCAGGGAGGGATTTGGTGTTGGCAATCACATACCTGTTTGGTTTCCTGGTTAGTACAAAATCAATATCTCTCATGCCCACTAAAGTGGTAGGTGACCAGATATTTAAAGTTTGTATTGCAAATTAAATTCATTTACATCACAGAACTTTAGAACCCTTTTCATTTCTTGTAGCCTCCATGCATACTAATGTTCTAGTCCTGGTATTTCTTGACATGACCATTGAAATTGCCAGCAATCATGACAAATGTCACTGTTATCCAATGTTAAGTGCAGAGGAACAAACAGCAACTGTTGTATTCTGACCAAGTCTATCTTGCTGTGGCCACCACCAGAATCTACAGGCATAGAGAAATAGACTGGACAGTGGTGAGAGTATAGGTTCAAACTGTCACACTGCACTGCATATAATTAACTACTGCACATCAGAATGTGCAGTATGGTCTTCATGGTAAATTTTGGAAGAATGGATCTGTTGGTTCCACCAAGTTGTTTGGCTGATTACCTGCATGCCATGGGGCTGCTCGATCAGAGCTGACCTGGGGTTACACATCGACCGCACTTTTATCAATTATTGAGGTAGAGTGCACAAGGGTCCTTTTGCTTGTCCATTAATCCTACTTGTATAACATAGGCGGAGACCATGGATACTGTCATTTTGCCTATCACTAATCTAAGGTTAATTATTCTATCCTAGCTACCTTAATTACACCATCTACCCACTTTTCTGCTAATAGCATACCCACAACACCAGCCTCACTAACCCCAAGCACTTGCTGAGATTCACACCACCAACAATAAGTGCAGAGGAAGAGCAACTGTCATGCTCTGACCTAGTCCACCTTCACCTGCCTCTACTGTGGCCACCAACAGAATCTATGGGTATACAGAAATAGACAGTGGAGAGGTGGCAACACATCAAGGAGACTGTCATACTGCATCCTATACGATTCATCACTGCATGTCAGATTGTGCAGTATGGTCATCAGCTAGGCAGAGACATGGTATAACTGGGAAGATGGATCTTTGGGCTGCACCTTGTCATTGGCCTGCATGTCATAAGATTGCTGGATCAAGGCTTACTTGGGGCTACACAACAGCTACAACAACTTATCAGAGTTATTATCCTCTCAGAAGAACTTGTACTTTTGTTACTTACTAGTAAGTAGTTTGGCTGAGGTATGTCTTTACCCCATTTCTGGTACACAAACATCTCAACATCTTTGGAAGAGATGGTTTTGAGATGGGCTAGAAATAGAAGTCAAATCTCCCCTCAAATTACATCCAGAATAATGTATCATTATACCTTAAACAAAGACAGGTGGAACACACTGAAACACCTTTAAGTAAAGGTCTGCTCAATATCCCGCTGAGGTCAACATTGCCTTTCATCCTTCCGGGGTCGATAAAATAAAGTACCAGTCAAGTACTGGAGATTGTTGGCCTTGTGCCTAAATTAGAAACAATATGTGCTGACATGGGACTAAATAATTGTTTCTAACATAGGCACAAGGCCTGAAATTTTGGTGGAGGAGTACGACTATTAAATCTATCCAGTAGTTGAGTGGTACTTTGTTTATCGATTCCGGAAGGATGAAAGGCAAAGTTGCCCTCGGCAGGATTTGAACTCAGAACGTAAAAAGCTGTTAGAAATCCCACAAGGCATTAGTTCCGACGCTCGAACGATTCTGCCAATCCACCGCCCTGGGACTAAATAATATTACCTCTACTCTAATGTGGTCAACTATGTGACCACACCTACTTTTTCATGGTGCCGTCATTGATAGTGACAGACCTGAAATTTAGAATCTGTAAAGAAGAAAGTTCGAGTAAATTATATATTTGGACAAGCATGGTGTGTGTTAAATATCTAAACATGAAAAACCAACTACTGCTATGTTGTGATTTGTTGCAGTTGGGAACTGTTGTTGTATGTGTGCGTGTCTCTGCGTGTGTTAGAGTGAGAGAGAGAGGGAGAGAAAGAGTTAAAGATAGCGACAAACATAAAAACATTGAGAGACAAGATGATTGTTACAGAGAGAAGGTGAAACATGAAGAAAGGAAGTTTTTGGAACATATACCGAAAGATAATTAATGAGAAAGAAGAGAGAAGATATAAAAAGATATTAATAAAAGTAAATAAATAAGAAAAAAAAGCTATGGAAGAAAGGGAACGCAATAAGTGTGAGAGAGGTAGATAAATTGAAATAGAAAGTGTAGTAAGAGAGAAGCAGAAGTACGGAGAGGAGAGATAAAAGAAAAGGAGAGAGCGTATTTAGACATCAATATTGAGAGAGGTACTTTATGCAAAATTGAGAGAGAGAGAGAGAGAGAGAGAGATAGCATCTCGGAGAGAGAGCTGTTGGAACGTATAATGAAAGATAAGTTTGTGATATAGAGAGTTAAGAGTGACAGAGATATAGGCAGATCGATCGCTTGATAGACAGATAGATTGAACATAGGTAGTGTGACAAAGATAACAATAGGTATCAAGTGGAATACGGAAAAAGAGAAATGGAGAGAGATAAAGAGTAGCTAAGGATACTAGTGATATACAGATAACGATATAGTGGAATAGAAAAAGAACTACATATAAAAAGAAATACAAACTACTAGAAGAGATAGAGTAAGAAGAGATATGTAGAAACAGAGAAAGTAAAAGCGGGTCAGATTGACAGGCAGAGAGGTGTTGAGTGAAGCTATGAGCGACAGAAAAGAGAAAATACAAATAGAAGAGAGAACAGGGTGAGAAATATTTATATAGACAGAGTGAGTGTCAAGTCTCTTAAAAGCTAAAATAATGTGAAGCACGACAATCCACAGCTCTGTCGCTTGCTATAGCATACCTCAACAGTAGACAATTTACCTTCCCTCTTATAACTTCCTATATGATATATATATATACACACATAAAACATTTTATATATGTGTATGTACATATATATATATGTATGGTGAAACCACTTGATGGTGGCGGCTATTCACTCACTAATTAACTAACTTAACATTCACCATTCCTCTTTCCATGTGGATTTAACACCAGCTGCTACTTAGAAAGAGAGGAAATTAGAGAGAAAGAGAGTTGGATATCGAACGGAAAGGTCGACTGAATTTACAGTGTCGGTTCTGAAGGAGTAAATACATATTTCATTGAAAAACATTAACAGAAAAAGATATATGTTATAAACAAAAGAACAGAAACCGGAAATATATATCTCATCTTCAAGAAAATATTCTCGTCGGTCAAGTATTAGGCTGACTGAAAACCAAAACACAGGTAAGTGAAACAGCTTAAATCGTCTACTTTACTTTTGATGTGGTTTGCTGTAATAATTTACGAATATTCAATTACGTCGCTAATATCTTTAAGGAAGCCGTGAACGCCATGTAATATTAATTCTGCCCTTTCCTTATAAGCCCGAGCCTTGTATGAAATCATCATTACCATCATATCATTGTTGTTAGGGCGATGTAGATGGCCGATATAGTTGAAACCCAAACTGAATTCAATACAGTATTTAATTTCGTCTCACTCAGTTCTGAGTTCAAATCTCGCCGGGGTCGATTTGACTTACGTTTCCTCCATGGTCAGTAATATATGTATCAGTGATATATTGTGGTAAATTCAAGCGACTATCCCCCGCCTCTACTGTAAAGTTTGGCCTTATATCTATTCTTTAAGAATCATTTATACATTGGTACTGTTGTTGTATTGATAAGTTTATGGCGGGAGCCCTGGCGTGGTGGATGAAATTTTGGCGGAACGAAATGGAGGCTCGGTTTCGATTCACACTTGGAACCGCTTCACTTTCATTTACGTTACTGATGCATTTGGATAAGTAATGAGCATTACAACTTCCCACTCTCTCTTAAAAATTCAAGGTGGATTGGCAGAATCGTTAGGGTGTCGCACAAAATGCCTTGCGGTATTTGTTCCGGCTCTTTACGTTCTGAGTTCAAATCCTGCCGAGGTCAACATTGCTTTTCACCCTTCTGAAGTCCATAAAATAAAGTACCAGTCGAGTTAATCTTCCCAAATTTGTGGCCTTGTGCCTTTGTTAGAACTGATTATTATCATAGTTATCACTCTCCCAGTGTAAAAAAGGAAGAAAAAAAGCAAAGTTCGCCGGTAATAAAAGAAGTTCAGGGTCACCAAACCTTGTAATATGGTTAGTAAGACGGTCACCATAGAAAAGAGGAAAGCTTCTCCGACTCGGTTTCAATTTCTTGTTGTAATCGTTTCACTTTACACTGCTAAGACATTTCAGAAAGCCATGAGCGTCACCACTTCTCTTTTATTTTCCCCTAAAATCCTAAAGTTTCCTACTTATGTAAACCAAAAGCAAATATTGTTGTTTTGTTTGTTGTTAAGTTACATAGACAGACAGACACACAAGTAGGTAGGTTGTCTCGGTTGCTAATTGTCATAATGATAGGTTTGGTTTTTAGCCAGATGTTGTTTATTTTATATTCCTCTTGTTGCGATCTTTATTATATCCATTTATTTAAACGCCGACTACCTGAAGAGAAGCTGTTGCTGGTGGAGTGTTTGTTGCCATAGACAAACAGTACTTTTCAGTGACGCAAAGCTTCTGGTTATAAGATAAGGTTATGCTTCTGGTTATAAGATAAGGTTATTCTGGTTATAAGATATGGTTATGCGACTTTCTCATGAGCATTAGCAACGGTAGTGAAATAGTTAACCGAGGACTGAAACCGGGATGTAGACTCAGCTTTTTATGGAGATGACCTCGCGCACGCACGCACGCACACACACACACACACACACACGTATAATGACCCAGCTCAGACTTTAAGCACCTGGCTTTCATGGTTCACTTAAGTAGCTCCCCCGACCTTTTTTCAGAACATTGAAGTAAGCGAAACGTTGTAGTGGCACGGCATGTACAGTCAACTCTTTACAGTCACCACACTTATTGTCTCTTATTTTCGTATTCTCGAATGTTTCTTAACACATGGCTTGATATCAGCTTATTCAAGTGAACTTTATTTCTCAGGCGTAAAGCAACAATGATTATTATACTGTCGATTCTGATATAGTCATTACTCCGCCTTAGTCACATCTATTTCGAGCTTCTCAATAATTGCCTTTGTATTGATATCTGTTTATAGTCTCTCTTCGCCCCAAAGTTAGGCCTTTTCGTGTTTTGGGGTATTGGTCTTTACTCTGAAACTAGTCTACTTACAGTTCACACGTCTTGAAAAAGTTTGGTGTGACTATATATCCAGAATATCTACAATATGTCTGAGGGGAAGCGTTCTGCATACTAGATCAACTGAGATTATCCAAGCAATTAGTTGACAAAAACTGCCTGGATAATCTCAGTTGATCGTTTTTCAACTCACTACATTACATCAGTTAAATCACTGTTTGTGTTGTATTTTGGTAAGCCTGATTGGCTTGGAGATTCGTTACATTTTCGCCACTCAATAAACAGATTCCGTCACGGAACAAGCCTTGGTTACTTTTGCGCTCCCACAGCAACAACGTTGCTGAAAGGATTTTACCTTAAACTCTATTTGCGATGTCTTTCAATGTGGCGCAAATGTAACTAATGCCTTTTGGAGTTTGACCCGTGAGACTCTGTGATCTAAGAGACACACTTTCAAAATCAATTAATAAAGTTCACAAAAATTGAATACGTGTATTGGGGAGAGATGAATTCTAACAGTTGAGGTAGACTATCAGTAAATTCCTTGGTGTCTAGTTTTGTTTTTCTTTCGAAAACACATACTCATAGTCCTAATATGACGCACACCCAGTTAGTTACTCAACTGGCTCGAATGTATACAAACATGTTCGCACATACACAAAACTACAACTACATAACAATTCGTAACACGTACAAACATACTCGCATTCACAAACAAAAATACGCTTATAAACACGAGCACGCGCACTTATTCTAACAGTCAGTTATGCAGTGGCGTGTGCATACATATTGAAATCAATATATAAATACAGACGTAAACAAATCAACATACACAAACAAATCAATACATATGCACAAATGTTAATTTGCTTGTACAAGCGTATACTTTAACCATCCAAGCATGTATTTAAACTAAACATACACGTATAACCACCCACAGAGATCTAGACATACACACCTACACGACACTCTATGGTAACATTGGAATGTGACTGATTGAAATATTTCTTTAGTGTATTTGCTGACTCAAGATACTCACAGGTGGTTGTGATAGTCTACAGGCAGTTATATTATTTAATAGTAAAACCGTCTGGTTGGTTAAACTGTAGAAATTGGTTAATTTTATTTGATTCATCGGTGGAATTCTTCACAGAAGAACATTAGTTAGGTTTGTGAATAATGGATAAGGTTTGCTATAGAGTCTTCAGAATAAATCAAGTTTTAAAATGAAAGAGAAAATACTTTTACGTATCCATCTTTCGTAAATAACATTGTTTTTGTTTATTCCTTTTTCATTGAAAGAACATATCTTAAGGGAAGCGTAGTATGAAAATTCGGGTACGGTGTTAAAGTCTTGGCTGACCGAATTGGGGATTCTTTTATTTCTTAATTGGATCTATTTCACTTCCATCACTGTCGCCAGGAAAGGCGTGGACATCAAAACCTCTCATTCCCTTCTCATCTATCTATAATTCCCAGGTAACATGCCTGTACATGAAATGTTTATGATCGTTATGATGAGACAGGCAAGCGTCGTAGAATAAGAAGTACGGTCATGACGAACCGATGAGGAGGGGTGGCACTATGTGGTCGCGTGACCAGCTAGAAATAGCAGCCAGATTTCTTTCAGATCACACCCTACCATCTTTTAAAAGGACACATTGGATAATGTAGTCTCAAATACACTGTTTGAAAAAAAAAAGAATAAAATAAAAGAAGAAAAAAAGATGGGATGTTCACCACTGGAATGCCTTTTATCGTATGCCTGCTCGATCAGGGCAGAAAAAGAACAGTAAGATCCTGATGAACCAAACTGATAAATACCCTAATTCCCATTACCCACTTCATCAAAGTCAATAAAGCTAATTAATTACTGATCAATTGATAATATCGGTTACCATTAGTAATGAATTTGAATTTGACTATTTGATATGTGTGGGAAATATGGTTTGATACTTCAATAATGTTTTGAGCTCAAATCCCACCGGAGTTGACCATATTTCATCCGTCCAGGGGCCAACAAAATAAATAAGTAATAAACGTCGGAATAAAACAAATTCCCTCTTCTTTAAGAGGAATGTCGTAGTGTTGACCTACGTAGTATTCTGAATTAAAATCCAGCTTAGGTCGACTTTAGCTTTTATCCTTCCGGGGTTCGATCAAATAAAAGTACCAGTTGATATAATCGACTATATCCCTCCCCTCAAATTCGAGGCCTTGTGCTTATATTAGAAACAATTATTATTACTGTTTTGTTAGAAATCGTTGTTGTTTTGGTGGCAGATACGGCCAAAATAGTAAAGCTTTGGAGTTGTTTTACGTTATCTAGTTCGGTGCTTTAATTTTATTAGTTCAGATGCCGTCGGGTATTATTGAGAAGTGACGTGGTCTTTCAAATCTCGGAGCATTGATAAAATAAGTACCAGTTATATATTGCATTATTCAGTTGACTTTCACTTGAAAGAATTGGAGTCCGCATGCTTAATCAAAAGGAAAAAGAAAAACAAGGACAATCTAACTTCGTTGAGTAGAGGTAAACGGCAGGCGAATCGAAACTGCGAACCGGTTTCGATTCTCAATGTAGCCATTTCATTTCGATAATACCCTTGAAAAAGACAGCGAATCGAGACTGTAAATCGGTTTCGATTCACGATTGTGGTTTTTTCATTTCGCTAATGCCCTTGATAAAGACCTGACTGCAACTCTTTTCGCTCCCCTATAAATATGAAAGCCTTGTGCCTATGCAATAGACAATCAATACTGGTTTGTTATCGTTCCTTGATGTGTGTCACCCCCTTGGTCAGGACTGCAACACCATGTCATTTCAATAGTAGGAGCAGTAGTAGTACTCCTTAAGTGGAAGTCTTCAGGCTCTGTCGATCCGGCTCGGTTAAGTTGGTATTATTTCAGCTCATAGAAAACTGGACCTGCATTTAGAATTTACGAAGTAATCTATGCAGATAGGAAATATATACATCTTAGTTTCTGTTCACGGTTTGTGAATTCTAACCAAGACAACGCCACATTTTCCCAGTACCGTGTGGTTTCTATTTTCAAAACAAACCATGCAACAAGAAGCCGTCTGATGTAGGTATCGATTTCTATCTTATTCTCTTATTTCTGTTATATTTCCTTTTCAATTTTTTGTTTTCTCTTATCACGAGTAAGTTATATATTTTGTTGTTGTACCATAACCTTGACTACACATACACAAACGGACAGAGTTGTTGTATATTATTGTACTTACACAAATGCCTTCATTGAATGCATGATAAATGCGTGCGAGATGCTATTTTTTTTTCGTTTTTATTTTGTTTTAAGGCTCTGTTCGGCATAACTATCAGTTATCCTTACTCTGCCTGACATTCCTTTCCTCTGCGGCC
The DNA here is from genome assembly GCA_027124095.1 of Muusoctopus leioderma. Lineage (NCBI taxonomy): Eukaryota > Metazoa > Mollusca > Cephalopoda > Octopoda > Octopodidae > Muusoctopus > Muusoctopus leioderma. The sequence continues at coordinate 7,860,762 of JAOPJM010000754.1, read as the reverse complement.
AGCCACCAAATTATCGATCTGCCAGTCATGCAGATACTGAATGCATTCTCCCACTTGTTTCACAAAACAACACCATGGCAATGATGTTGTTTTTTAAGAGAAGAAATTTTCTTATTCTTGCTTAATTACCAACAAATATTTACCATTTCCAACATATGTCTTCAATCTTTCACAATAAACATTTATTATAGACCTTAAAGACCTTAAGATTTATTCAAACCTTAATTTTCCTCTATTGGCTAACAGATTTTTCTCTTTTATTTTTGTTTATCTTTCATATAAACAGACTTTTACAGATTTTCATTTCAATGAACGAGACCTTTCTTTCAGAAAATATTCGTTTTCGAAAAACAAAATACCGTCAGAATCTTTATATACATTACACCCACATTTTGGAATTTAATTTCGAAATATTAAATGAGTTCAACTACACGCCTCTGTGAGCCTCCGTATGCCTGGTTTGTTCTGTTGCGTTATGTTGTGATATGAGCAGAAATGGCGTTAGAATTTTACAGTAGCTGAACTCTTTAAAGAGATTCCTTGTAATAAAGATAGGGTTGATAGTTTATTTTATTAGCCAGTAGCTTTACATTAAAGAAAATTGTTTATGAAAGTTTTCTTCTAAAATACTTCTGACATTATATGACAACAGTACCAGTTCAGAACCACGCTATTTGATGTTTATTTAACAGTAGCCCACTGCTCTAGCTACCCACCACTATGGTGATGATGATGATGATGATGATTAATTTCATCCCCCTATACACTTTCTAGTCTTCCTAATTCTTGGTACGTGTGTGTGTGTATATATATATATATATA
>JAOPJM010000754.1:7840198-7850496 GCA_027124095.1 Muusoctopus leioderma | reverse complement strand
GGCCGAAATCACTCGTCTAACCCATGCCAGCATGGAAAGCGGACGTTAAATGATGATGATGATGATGATGATGATGACTGGGTGTGAGTTAGGACTGAGAAGAGAAAGTGAAAGTGAGAAACAATCAAACATTTTACCATTTCAGCGCCGCAAAACATATCATAATGTATGTATGCATGTATGTACGTACGTACGTACATACATGTATACATACATACATACATACATACATACATGCATCTAGACTTACTTGATCAAATCTGTTCACATCATTAGACATGAGATTAACAATCTGGCCCGTTGTGGTTTTGTTTAAAGATTGGTTATTAAGAATCAGCATCTGAAATAAAAAATATGTGAATATAAATATGTTAACATTTACAATAAGCAACAAACTATATATGTGTGTATATGTGTGTGAGTGTGTATGTGAGAGAGAGAGAGAGAAAGAGAGTTGATATGTATCTATATATCATCATCGTTTTTATGTCTGCTTTTTCCATGCTGGCATGGATCGAACGAGATTTTTTCTTGGAGCAGTACTCTACAGCTGGGAGCCCTTCCTGTTGCCAACCCTTACTTATAAGGTACTTATTAAAGTAGTTTTTCCACTGATCTTTCACCCGTCAAACTGCTAAAGCTACAGGCACTTTGTTTATGCAGAACGTAAACAACATGCACTGGCAGCCCAACAATCAGTATCAACAATGAAGACTTCGTGGAAACAAACACACACACACACACATACATATATATATATATACATATATACATATATATATCATCATCATCATCATCATTTAACGTCCGCCTTCCATGCTGGCATGGGTTAGATGAGTGATTTCGGCCCACATCGATTGTGAATGGAGTCACCACTCTCCTAGACGGGTCGGGGGACCACACCTCACACGTTTCGTTTGGCTTAGTTTCTATGGCTGGATGCCCTTCCTAACACCAACCACTTTACAGAGTGCACTGGGTGCATTTATCGTGTCACCAGCACTAGAGAGGGTGTCTTGTCTCTAGCAGGCTAAAGATTCCTTCTCTACTCTACATAGTCTCCGTTCTATGAGGGCAAACATATGTAAACACTTAAAATAAATGTAGGGAGTATTAAAATACTCTAGGTAGAATTTACTAAGGGAAATATAGACTGTACAATTTTTGATGCTTGCAAAGGAAGTATCGGGCAAACAACCTATCATTAATGTTTTAAAGAGGAAATCATATTAACACCTTCCATCGATCAGTTCTGTTATTTGTTACACCTTGCAAGGTATCACTGTGGATGAGATATTTCATTAACCATATTTTTATTGTTGAAGTCACTGCTATTAATTGCTTCCTCTAAAACTACAATGTAGAATTATAAAATATAGATAGATTAATTGCTGTATTTTGATTGTAGTTGCTGTTGCTATTGATTATCTGTATTTACGTATATTTATTATTTAACCCAGCTGCTGATAATTTTTATTCAGATGTTATAAAAACATTGTCATATTTGATTGGTTGTAGCTCAACAGTGTTGTTTCTCTGACAGTTAAGCTGTAGGTTTTACAAGAATCTTTACCCATTCTCATTAGTAAAAAGGGTGGATTTACAAAGACAACTAATATATCTTGGCAGAATCATGCAGTTTCAAGTTTTGTATCTTGTTGTTGATTCATCATATTGCCCTTTTTGTCAGAAATAGAATACATATTAAATATATTTTTGTTTTGTCCAAAAAACTGTTTTGCCCTAAATTATGAAATCCCATAGCCAATTTTTTGTCTAAACTTCTGAAATGAGGAATTATCATTATTATACACTGGTTTATTTGAACTAGTGTCCTTATTCTGGGGTTGCTATGATCATAGTAACCAGGATGATGACACTAGTCCGAATAAACCAGTGTGTAATAACAACCACAAAACAAAGTAAAAACAATTAAAAGCAAAATTACCTTTACAGGAAATTCCATGATTTTATAACTTTTTAAAATTCAAAGAAAAGGTCTGTTATTTGTTTTTTTTACCATAATTATTTATTTCACACTTGTTTATTCGGACTAGTGTGATCATAGCAACCAGGATGAGAACACTAGTTCGAATAAACCAATGTGTAATAACGACAATTCCTCATTTTGGAAATTTAGACAAAATTATTTATTTGTTGTGTTTATATTATAGTTTTTTTTCCGTTGAAACTGAAATTGAAATGTTTTATTAACTGTCAAAGCAATGTTATTTTAGTCACATGCTTGCTGTCCCATTTTGATTTATTTATTTTTAATTTGGTTACTTCTGCAGTTTGCTTCCAGAAAGGAGTTAATTCTATTTTCATGACCTTGGAGACTGCCATATGGAGGATAAATTGTTTCCATCTTTTTATTTCAGTCTGTATATTGTTCTTTCTCATAAGTTAATCCCCACCACACACACACAGACACACTCTGCTTCCATGTTATTGCTTGGTCTTTGCTGTATATTTATTGTTTCCTGTAATTATTCTTCATAGGAATGTTTCACCAGCTTCTGTCAGTGAGTTTTTTTTTGTCTTATCTTAGTCATAGCTTCTTATTTATCTCTCCCTCCCTTTCTGTGTACCCCCCCCCTCTATTTTTTGTGTGTGTACCAGTTTTCCTTTTTTTTTTTGTTCCCTTTAGATTGCTTGATGGACCTATGTATTAAATTGTTTGAAGAATTCCTTTTTACATCAACATACTCGAGGATAGATATCAACTTCTATCTTATTATTAAAAACAATTTAATTGATATTTTCTATTTTAACCCTTTTGTAAACATATTTCTAATAAAATACACACACCATGTGTTAAAATTGGATTTTGAAAAAAAATCAAGAATTTAGAGGAATTTAGTAAAATAACTAACTTTTTCATTATTAAGTTGGTGTTTAAAGTGTAACTTAACAAAAAGGATCTTACATAAATTATGAGAGGAAGTTTTAATTTAAGTATGAACACTTTAAAACAGGAACTTTTGTATCATAGAACATGAGGTGATCTCAAGTGGGTTGGTATCTAAAGGGTTAATGAATATAGAAATGTTTCATGATGCAATCATATATAATAAATAACCCACACAATTTGAATTAAAAAAATTATTTTGGCATTATATAAACAATTTTGTTGTATATAATTCTAAATTGATTCAAACACTTTCAACTCAGATGTATTAATAGTTTCTTATTAAATTTGTGGTAAAATAATGCAGTGAAGTGTGAAGTTATTTTCATAACAGACACTATATTTATATTGTTGATTTTGTGCTGTTATCATAAAACTAAAAGACACGGATCACTTCTGTAGTTATAATATGTTAATATTATAAAAGTAAAACATTAAATTTAAGGTATATGACAGCTTGAATTCAACTATTTATGTATAATGTCAAATACGTTTTGTATGTAATGTAGGTGGCAAATTGGTAAAGTTGTTAGAGCATCTGACAGAATGCATTGCAGTATCCATACCCACTTACTGCACTCTTAGTTCAAATCCTGCCAAGGTCAGCTTTGCCTTTCATCCTTTCGGCGTAGATAAAGTACCTTTCTAGGTTGGTGGACTGGCAGAATCGTTAGAGCGTTGGATGGGATACCTTGCAGTATTTCTTCCGGCTCTTTGTGTTCTGAGTTTAAATCCAATCATGACCTACTTGGGTGGTAGACTAAATCTGTTGCCTGGTTTAACACCACCACCTCGCCCTTGGTTGCCTTTAGCAGAGTCCACTCTGTTGCAAGCATTTGGGCCAGGTCTCCAGTCTGAGGATACCTTCCTCGCTCCATCCCACCAGTCCTGAGGAGGCCCTGAAAAAGGGTGATAAGCACTGCCCTGCTTCCTGACTAAGTGATAAAAAAAATGTATTGTATAAAAATGTATTGTATTATGTAACCAGCCCTTGTATAAAAAATTATTGCATTACTTTCTCTATTTTTTAAAGCAATGATACAATTTGTTAATTTACATGAAATTTTGAAAAAGCTAAAGTAAATTTTTGACTTAGCCCCTTTGATATCAAGCTGTGCAAGACTGCCTCTAGTTAGTTCTATGATACACAACTACCTGCTTTAAAGTGCTCATATTTAAAATAAAATCTTCCATCATAATTTTATGTAAGAACTTTTGTTAAGTTGTTCTCATAATGAGAACAAAAAAACAAAAATTATTTTACTAAATCCCTCTAAACTTTTGTATATTTTCAAAATTAATTGAAGCATATAGACAGTGTAATTTTCTCAGAAATGTGGTCATGAAAGATTTATAATAATAACTGAAGTAATTCATTGAAACCTTTTCAAGTGGTCAGTCTATAATTAAATTATTAGACAATTTTGTGTAGATAAAATTAAGGCAAGTAAGTCATCATTATTCTCATCTAGACTAAACATTTACTGGAAAGTTTATGGAACGAGATATACATTTAAAAAAAAACCCCTGATGATTATACAAATAAGAACATACAGTTGTGGAGGAACTATATCCTATGTTTAGGAGTAACAGATGACTATAAGAAAAATAACATGCAGTTTCCGTAAACCCTCCCCCCACCAAAAAAACCTCCAAAAAACTAATTAATAAACCTTGTTTAATAATTAAGGCCCAGTCTCTGTAATTAAAGTCATTTTGAGCAACAGTTCAGATTAGTCAACAAAAGTTTTGTATAACTCTTTGTGTATTGAAAAATTTATAAAATTTTAGTTACATAACTGAAGGAATATCTTAAAGAGAGGATGAAGTGAAATCTTGTAACAATTATATTTTCTACTAAACCAGAGAGGCTCTCTGTAGCAATACCTCTGGAAGTTAACTCTAAGATTAGGACCCAGTTCCACACAGTACATAATCATCAAATTTACAGGAATCGTTGAACTATATATATGGTGAAAGTGAATTATTTTTGTGCGAAAATGCTTCAAGATCATATATATTTAATCCAATATTTTACAGAAATTGGATACCTAATTAATTAGTATTAATCTTAATTAATCTTGTTAATTGTTTTACTTATCTTGATTCTATTTTTCTATATTTCTTAAATTTTTTAGTATCTTATTTTGTACTACCTTTTCTTTTATGACTTTATTCTTTGTCTGATGTAGTTCTGATCTAAAAGATTTGAGACACACACATGTAGTCTTAAAAAAACTTTTGTATCACTAGCAAACTGTTTCTTACCTGTAAATTTCATAATGAATAAACTACAAATAAGCTGTTTTTAGGCATTTTCTACTCATCATTACAGGATGTTAAGAGTTAAACAAGAGAACATGTAGCTGGTATTAATATTATGCATGTAGAACAACTGCAGTAAAAGAAATCAATGGATATGCATAGCTTACTGGTTACTTTCTTATATAAAAATATAATTCGAAAAATGTGCCTAGTGACCTTGTTTAATATCCCCATATCCTGTTTGCAACAAAAGGTGATCAACATTGTATGAGGAAACTATTGCTGTCAATAGGTATGATCTTTAAAATACAGGCAAAAAGCTTGTTTGAAAATAGGGCAGGTCCTCACAAAATAAATAAATAAATAAACTTAAGTCTAATAAGTAAGTAAGTGTATGGTTGGTGTTTTTTTTATCGTTTGACCGGCATTCCAGCCGTGGCAACTCTGTCTCCTTTTCTAGCATATTATATCTGGGTCAACTTTATCCAGTATATTCATCCATTTTTCAGATTGTAGGGGGAAATTTGAAGGAGATTTGGCTGCTATTTCTAGTAGATTGAGGTTTCTTCATTGGCTCATTACTCTTTCATTAGCTTGGCTCCTTTTTTAATAAGCAGTTTCTTCTGCCAGTGCATATATATTTAATCCAATATTTTACAAAAATTGGATACCTAATTAATTAGTAACAATCTTAATTAATCTTATTAGTTTTTTTTGATTTATCTTGATTTTATTTTTTTATATTTCTCAAATTTTTTAGTATCTTATTTTGTACTATCTTTTCTTTAATGACTTTATTCTTTGTCTGATGTAGTTCTGGTCTAAAAGACTTGAGGCACCAGATGTAGTCTTAAAAACACTTTTGTATCACTAGCAAACTCCCAGCATAGACCTGGTTCCATCAACTAAATACTTATCCACATATCCAACAGAACTGTTATTATTGTACTTAGTAGTTTGTTTTTTTCATTGATGTACATATATATATAATTACACTTACATCTCTTTATACCTACATACATACACATCCAACTTACACCCCAAAACATGTAACTATCTATGTGTCAATTACGTATTATCATACAAATAAATAAATTTATTTATTTTTCATCTTCTTTTTATTTCATTTTTTAAAAATATTCTTTAATTATTTATGTGTACATATATAAATACATATGTTTACATTCACACAACATCACACACTCACATATTTATTACTTAAGTTTTGTCATTAATTACATTTTATTTTAAATATATATTTATACTATAATCACTGGGATATATTGAACTTTCCAATTCCTAAACTAAATCTTACCCTATACACACTATGGAGTTCTTTTATTCTTAGCGACATGCTTACACAGCACACAAACTATATTCATTTACACACACGCACACACACGCATGTACACGCACGTGTAGGTGAATAGTTATTGACTTAAGTGTTCATTACTTGGCGTTTCATAGGCACATGAAACATCCTTCAGATGTTCACCATAAGTCTTAAGTCAACAACTGTTCACCTACTAATATAAACTCTATGCAATGTATTGAGTGCTCTTTTGTTTGTACACTTAAAAGTATATACCATCACCATTATTATATTCTCATTTTACATCAATCTTGCCATGCAAGAATGGAAAAATGGACATAAAAAGATAATGATATATACTTTTGGACAGGTCTTCTCCAAACATGGTGTCTCACCTCTTGTCATGTTCCTTTGTCATCTCCTTCATATGGTTGGTCTCCTGAGATCAGCTTTCACCACTTTTCCCCCCCCTGTCTTCCTTGGTCTTTCTCTTCCACAGTCACCCTCCACTTTAATATCTTAGCACTTCTTTACCCAACTGTTACTTGTAGTAACATCTCCAAGCCTCTTTCTTCTTAGTGGTGGTGAGGTTAAATGAGCCGCTGTCATTCCGAACACACTTTCCTCCAACGATGTCTTGGTTTACTCTGACACACTGCTTTGCAATCCAGAACACCTTATGCCCCTAATCCTCTCATCACAGAACATTGGCAAATCGTTTGCTTTCAGCTTCTCTTCATGCTATGCCTGATGTCTAGCTTCTCTTCTAGTTACTTGATATTATTTTTTGTTGCCTTCAATTCTTACAGTCTTTCCAGGCCTGTCTCTTAGCTTTTATGGCTCTATCTACAATACCATTCTACTACCATGTCACCTTGCTCCAACCACAGATCTCGATTGTAGCTCACAGCAGGTTGTATTGTAGAATCTTCCAGTTTTCCTCTATGTTATAGGTCTCTATCTCCTCCTCATCATCATCATATGCATCATCTAGAACCTCTCTGAATTTATGTTTAGCAGAGGGATCTTTCAGTTTCCACACCTTTCTTCTCCAGAGTGTCTTGTGTAATTGAGTCTGTCTAGCTCTTACTCTGAAGTCACTAATCACTAATCTATGTTGAGTAGTACTTTCTTTTCCTTGGAAAGACTTAGTATTCCTTAATCATCTGTCTATCCCATTTCCTGGTATGTATGAAGTCTGTCTGGCTTGCGTGTTTGTCCGATCGGTAGGTGATCAAGTGGCTGGCTGGTTTCCTGAATTTAGTGTTGCAGATGGTTACGTCATTTGCATCACAGAACATCGGGAGCCTTGATCCCTCCTCATTCCTTGTACCGTACCCATCAGGGTGTTTCCCAACATGCCCATTAAAATCACCAGCTGTGATAATTAAGTCGCTGTATTTGTTATCATTTGTTATATATATGTATTTATATGTATATGTTTCAATGTACAAACAGGAGAAAGTGTACTCAATACATGTAGTAGAGTCTATTCATTTGAAGCTGAGGATTAACTCTGTTGCTATTCAGAGTTTCTCATTATGCACATTGCTTGTTGCCTGAAGAAACACATCTAAACACTGAGTAGCAGTAGAATGAATCATCAGCTTCGAATGAATAAATAGATTCTACTACATTATTGAGCACTCTTTCTCCCATTTGTACATCTAAATGTGTATGTATGTATGTGCGTGTGTGTGTGTGTATGTATGTATGTATGTATGTGCGTGTGTGTGTGTGTGTGTATGTGTGCGTGTATGTATATAAGATAGGCAGATAGCTGTTGTTTGAAATATTTAAGTAATTCTGTGTATCAAACTTCTGTGGGGTTTTTTTTTTTTTTTTTTTATATAAGCCCTATATATTAATATGGCACAGATTTAAAACACTGTCAATTACTTTCTGGTACAACTATAAAATATCATGTGGAATTAGAATAACTGTGGCTTTTTAATATTTACATAATTTTTTTTTTCCTCCCATGTCTGAAATAAATTTCTGAATTTTTTTAAATTTTTTATATCAAATTTACAATTTTTATCAAAAGTGAGTAAATGCTATTGAATCAGGTGAATCACTCTACCTGCTGCCTTTGAGTACTGGCAATTGAAAACTCAGAGAAAATAATGAAGTGAGGACACATTGTTTTCAATTAGAAATACCAAGAGAAAAGAGTTTAATAAAAAAAAAATGTCATGTAAAATTTACCACATGAGTGAAATCATTAAATGCAATCATAATCGCTGAAAAGAAATGTGCAGAAATTATTAGACAAAGATTTCTAAAACAGAACAAAAATGCCTAAGCCATGTTAAAATGAGGGTATAGCTGGTAATATTTCCTTGGATTTATCAAGGTTCTCTTAATCTATAGATCTCTTTAGTTAATACAAAGCAAGTTAATCATCATCATCATCATCACCATCATCGTTTTACTTCCGCTTTCCCATGTTGGCATGGTTTGGACGGGTGATTTCGCTCTCTTAGATGGGTTGTTGGCCCACACCTCACTCGTACATTTTATTTGGCTTGGTTTCTACAGCTGGATGCCCTTCCTATCACCAACCACTTTACAGAGGGTACTGGGTGCATTTTATCATGGCACCAATGCTAGAAAGGTTGTCATGTTCATGACACAACTAAAGAGCCCTCTCTACCCTATGTTTTCTCTGTTCGATTGCCAACCACTTTACAGAGTGTACTGGGTGCATTTTATTGTAGCACCAACACATCTTTCATTGTAATATGCTAAAGCTGTTTGAGAAGAGGTGTCAAAAGACTTAATAAACTCTGTAAACCCTGATCACGAGACATCCCGTGAAAACTAAAAGTAGGATATAAATCTTAGGGCTTAACCCTTTTGCAACCATATTTCTAACGAAATACACTGCTTATATGTTTCAATTAATTTTGAAAATAATGAAGACTTTTGATGGATTTAATGATATAATTAACTTTTTCATTGTTAAGTGAATGTTTGGAACAAAACTCAACAAAAGGTTCTTACATAAAATGATGATGGAAAATATTAATTTAAATATGAACACTTTAAAACAGGAAGTTTTGTATCATAGAATCAGAGTTGGTCTCGGGTGGATTGGTTTCAAAAGGGTTAATGGTGATAATCAGTCTAACATTTACTTTATCTCCCAGTTAGTGTTTGCTATTTGTTATCATCAATTCTATTGATAGATGAAACTCAGTAAGGGATGTAAGTGTTGGTCCTCAACATATCTACAACGTTGCCATATTTTATATGATGTCTTGACTAAAGTGTTGAAGGATGATGCACCTGTAATATGATTCTGTTTGGAGTTAGTAATCTACTTCCCCAACATGAATATAAATGAGTTCACATTTTCTGTCACCACCACCACCACCACCACCATCATCATCATCATCATCATCATCATCATCATCATCACCATCACCATCACCAACAACAACAACATAGTCTTGTCATTAGCTTCAAATGATCCCCAATTCCTGCCCTGTTTTTGTTGAGATGAAAGATCTGTAGGTAAACAAAATATTTCAGGCAATCACAGGTGATGAACGAGTTCTGTTCTCACGGCTGTCTGTATGTCGGATTTGTATTTAGGTTGGAACAGTTACATACTACGGTTGGTATGTAGCATCTAGCATCAGTTAGTCAAATGTTTGTCTTAGTATATAGTATATATTTTACCTAAAACATCTTAAACATACTAATACAGTAATAATAATAATAATATTCCTTTCTTTATTGGCCACAAGGGCCCAAAAGACATAAAATACAGTGTACGGAAGACATGGGGTATTACAGACATAC
>JAOPJM010000754.1:7785081-7799071 GCA_027124095.1 Muusoctopus leioderma | reverse complement strand
GCATCCGACCGTAAAATGCTGCCTCAAGAAAATCTGTCCAACCCATGCTAGCATGGAAAAACGGACGTAAAAAGCGAAGATGATACACACACACACACACACACACACACACACACACACACACACACACACACACACACATTGGTAATCATCAGAATCTGATCAAATGGCCAACCACAGTTAGGATATTTTCAGTTGTATTATGAATATCAAAGAAATTCTGAGGGGGTGGTGCTTAGGTCAGACCATGTGTATATAGTTGTTGCTACTGTATAGATCAGGCATGGGCAACCTTTTGTGACTAGCAGGGCCACATGAGATACTGATCATCATGAATTATGCCATACCACTAGAAAAAAAATTTAACAAACATAGTATTCAAGGCGGTGCCCAAGCATGGCCGCTATCCAATGACTGAAACAAGTAAAAGAATATTTAATTATTGTGTGGTTTAGTTTTTGACTATTTTAGGGCATGAATCCGGAAAATTATTGCTACTAGATGAAAATTTTAATAAAAAGCTATTATGGTGGTATAATTATGAAATTAAGTGTGCTAAGTCAAAAGGGCCGCAGCTGGCCTATGACTGGTTTAGACCCAGATTAGTCCTGATTGAGCAGACTTATGATCAAAGGCATTCCAGCCATGATCAGCCTGGTTTATTTATATATTTTTCATAGTTCCAGAGATGTAGCGTATCTAGGACTATATTATGCAATGTGCCCTTCATTTTTAAGATGGTAGGTTGTGATTTGAAGGAGATGCAGCTGCATTTTCTTGTAAGTTGAGACTGCCTAGAGGCTCTCTCATTGATTTATATGTGGTTATCAGCTCTCATATGTGGGATACGGCAGAACTAAGTCATGAATGAGTCTATTGTATTACAAGCTTTTCCTGCTGATGTCAGCATAGAAAAATGGCTACTAAAATTGTGATGATAATACAATAGAATTATGCAGTAGTGTTGTTCATGAACTTAAATTTGTCTAGATGGTGCTCAGGACTTATAATATCAATAATAAAATATGCCCAGTACACTCTGTAAAGTGGGTTGTGAATAAACGGAGACCACATAGGGTAGAGGGTACTCTTTAGTTGTGTCATGGACATGAAAACCTCTCTAGTGCTGGTGCCAGGATAAAATGCACCCCATACACTCTGTAAAGTGGATGGTGTTAGGAAGGGTATCTAGCCTAGAAACAAAGCCAAACGAAATGTACGAGTGAGATGTGGTGCCTGAACCCGTCTAGGGGAGTGGTGACTCTGAATAAGAACTGGCTTGGACCGAAATCATGTGTCAAACCCAAGCCAGCATGGAAAGCAAATGTAAAACGATGATGATGATAAAACAGATAAGACAGATATTATTATTATCATTAACATTGTTGGGTCTTTGGATTGGCTTGTTCTACATTCTTGGTAAAAACATCTATTTTTAATGTAGAAATATGAAGATGACATTGCGGGTGAAACGTGTCAACTTGATATAGATATGCAGGGAGAAGAAAAAAAAAAAGAAAAATAACATAAATTTTTAAGTATGTACAATTGATCTCAGTCTTTCTGGTTGGATGTTTGTTCAGGATGTGTACAGACTCTAGAGTGAAAGCTGTTACTAAATTGGCTAGTTCTTGTTTTTAGGGACTGAAATCTCAATTCTGAACTCAGAGGATTAGATTTGCAAGTTGTAAAAATATTTTCTAAAGCTACATGTTTTTTAAGTTTTATAGAGCAGGAATGTAGAAAATTATACAATTAGAATTATATATTAATTGAATCATGAAAAAATAGATGATTGAGAATAAAAAGACCAACAGTTTTCAAATGTGAAACTGGCATTATATTTATAGTGTATTTTTTTTCATACTAAAAAGACCAATATTTTTTATAATTAACAAATCACATGAATGAAATTCCAAATTGTGAAAGGGAAATATTTTTATCTTTTACTAACTTTAAAATTTTTTTTTGATAGAATCCGGTCGGAGATCAGGCAGGAAACTTCGTGCTGACATGATCAGTGGCCCAAAGGACGATCTTCGACACACAGGTCATATTGGTTATGATGGAGCTGTTTTTGGTGACATACCTTTCATTGGGGATGGTAAACTTCCAGTAAAAGTATCAAGCCCAGGTTCGTATTAATTTCTCTTATGATGTATAAACAAAGTTGACTGTTGTTGTTTAGTAACCTTGAGGTCTGATTATCTCTTCTGAGTTAAAGTTAACAAATTGAGGTTACAAACATGTGGGTCAAGCACTAAAGACCGGCATTTTGGTTATTGTATTAACAGAGTAAGATGTGTGTAGCACCATATTGTTCTTTGAGGTTGTTGTTGTTGCTGTTGTTTAGCTCCAGGCCAGCTCTGATGAAGCAGGCCTATGATCAAAGGCCTTCCAGCCAAGGCCATCTCTGCTTTTATTCACATATATCTACAACTACATTAACCAATGTGCCCTTCCTTTTTTTAAGATGGTAGGGTTTAATTTGAAGGGGATTTGACTGCTATTTATAGCAGGTTGGGTGACTATATATGAAGTAGAACTGATTACTATTCAAGGTAGTTCCATAATAAAGAGTTTTTCTGTTGTAGACTTGAGCTGCAACCACAAGGCACTAAGCCTAGCACTGTAATATCAGTTCCTTACTAAATCATTGGACCATATATTTATAGGAGAAAGTTAAAGGTTGTGTAATATGTATGCATTTCTAAAATATTTGTAACATAATGTATTGAAATAGTTTCAACTGGGAACTGAAATCAACTTGATTTGATCTCTTTCTCTATGTAGTTGACAACAAGTAATCTAACATTGTCATGTGTCTAACCCTGAAAATCTTACTTATTGTCTGAACATTGAGTTAGTTAAAAGGACTACTTAATGGTTATGAAATTATGTCATTGTTTAAGATGTTAATGAAAAGGTCTTCATGTCATCTTATAACTCTTAACGTCCTGTAGGATATGGTTCCACACTGTACTGCATCATCAAATTGACATAAATGATTGAACTGTATATATGGTAAAAGTGAACTATTTTTGTGTGAAAACACCTCAAGCACCTATGTTTCTTACCTGTAAATTTCATAATAAATAGCTGTGAAAAAAACCATTTTTAGGCATTTTCTGCTCAATCATTACAGAACTTAGAACATTTTCAACAGGATGTTAAGAGTTAAATTTATTTAGACTATTATTAATTTAATAACTATTTTTATTCTCTATTTAGTCTTATCTTTGTTGTTATTAATATATTGTTTGATGTTGGCAGGTAAATTAACTGAAGAAAGTCGCGGTGCATCAATATCGTTACCAAGATTTGCAAGAGAAAGCCCGGCTCATGACCGCATCATTAGGAATAGTCAGTCTGATATATCCCTCAATCAAGATGGCTCCCGACCAGGAACAAATGGATATGGCAACACCTGGTTAGTGATTCATTTTTATTTGTTTACCCTTGTGACTCGAGTAACTATCAGTTATAGCACAGCCGGTTTCTTCTGATTCTAGATTTCCCCATGTCTTAAAGGTCTTATAGGATACAGTTCTACACAGTACCACACCATTAAATTGATATGAAACATTGAACTATATATATATATATATATACTCCATACTTAATCAGTATGGTTGGTGACAGGAAGGGCATCTGACTGTAAAATGCTGCTTTAAGAAATCTTTGTTCAACCAATATTTGCATGGAAAAATGTGTCAAACGATGACAAATATATTATATATATATATTATATATATATATATGGTAAAAGTGAAATATTTTTGTGTGAAAACACCTCAAGCACCTGTGTTTCTTACCTGTAAATTTCTTAATAAATAAGCTGCAAAAATCCTGTCTTTAGGCAATTTCTACTCAATTATTACTGGACTTAGAATATTTTTAACAGGATGTTAAGAGTTCAATGCCTTTGTATTGAATTCTGATTTGTCTCCCTTGGTAAATCAGTAGTTCTTGCATATTACAAGGAAGATTTAGGAATAATTTTTGTAAATTATATATTTTTAATTATTGTCATTATTGTTATTTTTAGGTGGATTATTAGCATAATCCATCTATTAAATCCCGCCGAGGTCAACTTTGCCTTTCATCCTTCCGGGGTTGATAAAATAAATTACCAGTCAAGTACTGGGATTGATATAATCGATTGTGCCCCTCACCCTCTCCATTTCTGCTCTTGTGCCTCTGTAAGAAATCATTATTTCTAGTGAATTGTTCGAAAATCTGAAACTCCATTTACACACTTTATTTTAATATTTGTATAACATTTTTCTGTAAGACTTTCACAGTTGTTTTATCTACATCATTGCCTCTACTGTTGACCAGATGTTATATCACTCTAAATGCATATACAACTCTCACAAAGTAGGTCCGTTCTGACTTGCTGTTGTGGTCATCCGGCAACTCTGGTCACTTATGCTTTTGTGGTCTTAAATCATGAAGATGGGTAATCAAAGAATCATCCAGTCAAAGCATTCTAGCTGTGACCATCTCGTCTCTATTGTGAGGACATGCTGTCATAATATTTGGAATTTGAACATGTGGTTCATATTTTATAGACACCACACACTTAGACACCAGCTAATTGCTCAATGAAGACGCTATGTAGAAGCTTCTTCACTTGTACGAGAACTGATTGTTAAATAAGACAATAGAGACTTATACTTGGTGTGGAATACTTGGTTGCTTCATGGAGGTAGTTGGGGCATCTGTGTAGAAGCTACATCATTGGCTTGAGATTAATATTGCTAAACTGTCTAATAATATTTTATATACAAATTATTTGGAGGTGAAGATATTTTATAGCTGGAGATTCTAGGTATCGGTCATACTACTGTGAAATGATATCCTCATCATCATCATCATCATTTTTACGTCCATTTTTCCATGCTGGCATGGGTTGGATGAATTTTGTTTCTGGAGTAGTATTCTACATCCGGATGCCCTTCCTGTTCCAACCCTTACATATTTTTGTAAGTTAGGTAGTTTTTCCATGGATCTTTAACCATTGAACAGCTAATCTGCTGGCCGATTGTTATACACGGGATGGAAACAAATGAGCACCGGTAGCCAAGCGATGTCAACAATGAGGACTTCATGGAGACAAATGCAAACAAACGCACACACATACATACATAGGACAGGCAATGTATATTTTTATAGGCAGGAATTGTGGTGCAGAGTGAAGACTGGTGCCTGTCTTCATCAGGGTTCAATAATAGAATAATAACCATCAACATTTTGGCAAATAAGCCAGTCCCTCATTGTCTCCGCAAGGTCTCACTTATTTGAGCTTTAACAATATTTTGTTTTCCAAAAACTTTTGATGTGAAATAAATAAATTATGTTTCCTTTGATACAGGTCTAGTCGGGATTCTCTTGAAAGTAGTTCTACAATTCGTACTGAAGGCTCTGGTGGAGGTTATCAGGATATTGATGAAGAAATGGACATTGATTTTGGTGATTTTAAAGTTCCTGATTTAACCGTAAGTTTTGAATTTTTACTTTTAGTCTAATACACCTGTGTGGCATTTGTTGTTGCCTAGGTGGTGAGTTCTTGATAAAGTGAGTTTGTGACCCATGATCAATTTCTGATTGTAGATATTTCAGTTATTTTGGTAATCGTCTTCTCATGCCCCATGATGTTAATTGGGCTGATCATCCATTGATGGTTTCTGATCAGAAAAAGTGAAGTGATTGACTCTAGTGCTACTACTAGTGCATAGAATAAATACATATTTATCTTTATTTGTTAATCCTTAACTGTTGCAAATATAACTGAGCAGTGTCTTTGTAAACATTGGAAAATATCTCTGAACTAAGTGGATTGGCCTACCAGAAGATAATGTTCATAGTAGATGTGATATTATGTCAGTGTGTTGAACTGAAACAATGAAATAGCTTTCATCACACATTGCTGCTATTCCATTACCTTATCCACTCAGCTATTTTGCCTCTACAATTAATATAGAAGTATAAATAAATCATTAATGAGCTTCTTCTCCTCCATTATAATTATTATTAATAAATGTGAAATAAAAAAATAATAAAGAAAACCTGATTATTACCATGTTGTCTGCCTTGCAGTAGTATTTGCTCCGGCTCTTTATTTTCTGAGTTCAAATCCTTTCATCCTTTCAGAGGTGGTAAAATATAGTACCAGTTAGGTACTGGGGTCGATATAAATTGACTGTTCCCTCTCACTCAAATTTCTGGTATTGTCCCTATGTTAGAAACAGTTATTATTATTATGAGGTTAGAAATTATCATTATTACTACGAGGTTAGAAATTATCATTATTATTATTATTATTATTTGGCAGAATTGGAAGAGCATGAGACAAAATGCCATGCGGTACCTATTCCGACTCTTTACACTCTGATTTCAAATTCTGCCACGGTCAACTTTGTCTTTCATCCTTTTGGGGTTGATAAAGTACCAGTCAAGTACTGGAGTCGATATAATCGACTGTTCCCCTCTCCCAAAATTTCTGGCCTTGTGCCTATGTTAGAAACAATTATTGGCTGAATCGTTAGCACGTCGGACAGAATGACTTGCAGTATTCGTTCCGGCTCGCTGCGCGCTGAGTTCAAACACCACTGAGGCCAACTTTGCCTTTCATCCATCTGGGGTCGATAAACAAAGTACCAGTCAAATACTAGGGTCGATTTAATCGACTTACCCCATCCCTAAAATTTCTGGCCTTGTGCCAATATTAGAAAGAATTATTATTATTATTATCTAATTGAAAAAATGTCGACTATTTTGTTTGGTATGTTACAGAAAATTCATGTTTTTGTTGGTTTTTTTTCTTTTCACGTTTTTAGACTTCACTTGATTTTGGCCCTTCTCTTATGGATGAAGTTATGAAGGCTCTTGAGGATAAAAAAGATGAAGACATTTCACGTAGCTTGTCAGGTTCAAAAGATACTTCCCCTGACGTTGAAGAGACAAAGGTACCGGAGGAAGCTGCAGCTGATGAAGAGGAGGAAGGCACTACACAGTCTCCCAAGGATACTAGTCCTCTTATTCCTCCTCATGTCCCCGTAAGTCTGCTGTATTTAATGATCTTACTTTAAATTCTTCTTTAAGGAACTAGGTTCTATTGGCAAACTTTGTATTTCTTCTTCAAGAATGAACATGTCGCTCATGAAAGGTGTAGCTGCAAATTAACGGCCAAACTAACCCCGTTTTGTAGTTGTGTGAAAGCTTTTGCCTTTTATGTATTTATTTTTATTAGAAAAAGAGGTAAATGTAAGTATATATGTACACGCACACACTGCGCGTTGGACAGAATACCTTGCAGTATTCGTTCCGGTTAACTGTGATCATCATCATCATTTTACATCCGTTTTCCATGTTGGCATGGTTTGGACGGGTGATTTCGGCCCGCGTCGATTGTGAATGGAGTCTCCACTCTCCTAGACGTGTCAGGAGACCACGCCTCACACATGTTTCATTTGGCTTGGTTTCTATGGCTGGATGCCCTTCCTATTACCAACCACTTTACAGATTGTACTGGGTGCATTTATCGTAGCACCAAAACTAGAGAGGTTGTCATGTCCAAGACATGACTATAGAGCCCTCTCGACCATGTGTTGTCTTCGAACGATCACCAAACACTTTACAGAGTGCACTGGGTACATTTATCGTGTCACCAGCACTAGAGAGGGTCCCTTGTCGCTAGCAGGCTAAAGATTCCCTATCTACTTTACATAATCTCCGTTCTATGAAGGCAAACATGTGACTTGAGAGTGTGAATAAGAAATAGGTTATGTATGGGAGGGTGGGATGAGGAAGAGAGTAAGAGTATGGGTAAAAATAGGGGAAGCTATGATTGTCAAGGGAAATACTTACTGGCTCGATGAATCCTCTCACGGACCTCCATGTATTCTTGTTCGTGCTTCACACCGGTTAGCGCCGTCGACAGCTCATCGATCATGCCGGACAGTTTACTGTGGTGCGCTAAAAACAACAGCCAAAATAACAATCTCTCAGGCACATTCAGAAAAGTTGCAATGATCACATCACGTCGTTAGCGTCACATCAATATCATTATCTACGCCAGGGGACCCCTGATCTACGCTGACCAGTTTGGAAGAACTGCAGCAAAATTTAAAACATGAGGGCAGAGAGAGTGACATGTAAAAAAATAGCTCACCATCAGTGTCCATGTTGTTGGTGTCCTTGGGTTTCTCGCCAATGTCCACACTGAACATGACAACCTTTGGGGTCATTGTGGACATTTTGTTACTGAAGCAGTACTTGTAGGTCCCGTCCATGTGGGCAGCGAACGTGTACTTGCCATTGGACTCCCGGTCACCAGTGTGGATCACTTTGTTGTCAGGGCTGTAGATCTGAAATTACACAAAATTACATTGACAAAAGGCAAGAATGTGTGAACTGAGAGTGACCTTCATGGCCACATCGAGATCAGGGATTGAGAAAAACTGCGATATTAAGGCTACATGCTGATTAAGGGTTGGGAACTGTTAAGCCACATCGAGATCAGGGATTGAGAAAAACTGCGATATTAAGGCCACATGCACCGGTAGATTAAGTCACGTCAAAAATGAAGAGGACGTGGAGAGAAACATGCACACACATACACAAATATAATATAATATATATATATATATATATAATATCATTCATCATCATCATTTTACGTCCATTTTCCATGCTGGCATGGGATGGATGGATGATTTCGGCCCACGTCAATTCTGAATGGAGTCACCTCTCCTAGACGGGTCGGGGGACCACGCCTCACACATTTCGTTTGGCTTGGTTTCTACAGCTGGATGCCCTTCCTAACACCAACCACTTTACAGAGTGTACTGGGTGCTTCATTTCTTACCAACCTTCACACATCCTCTGCATTTAATGCCCAAGTTTCACTACCAAGCAACATCGCACTTCGTACACATGCATCATACAGTCTACTCTTCGATCAAAGAGAGAATCCCTTTGTCACCAGCAGAGGTAACAGCGCCCTAAACGTTTTCCACCATGTATATATATATATATATATATATATGTGTAAAGAATATTCTTTTAAAACAAAATAATGACTGCTTACTTAGGCAAAAGGCCAAATGTTTGTAAGGGAAAAAATATAGTTAATTGAATGAAACCCAGTAAATTACTGGTGACTATATTTCATCAACTGCAGTAAAATGAAAGACAAAGTTGACGACAGAGGGATGTGAACACGGAACTGAGAAGGTTAAAATTAAAGACAGTATTTCACAGATTTTACAGCCACTTATAGAATGAAAGTTGTTCAATAGACTCGGGTCCAGTGCCAGATTTAGGGCATAAGCTAAACAAGCTACAGCTTAGTGCCTCATAATTTGCAGGGGCCTCAAAAAAATTAACCCTTTTGATACCAACCTGCCCGAAACTGACCCTGGTTCTATGATAAAAGAACCATTTGTTTTAAAGTGTTCATATTTAAAGTCAAACCTTCCATTATAATTTCATGTAAGAACTTTTTGTTATGTTCCAAACACAAACTTAATAATGAGAAAGTTAGTTATTTTACTAAACCCATTTAAATTCTTGATTATTTTCAAAATTATTGAAAATCATAGACAGTGTATTTCATTAGAAATATAGTAAAGATAATAATAGTAAAGATAGATAATAACCATTTGTTTTAAAGTGTTCATATTTAAATTTAAACCTTCCATTATAATTTTATGTAAGAACTTTTTGTTAAGTTATGTTCCAAACACCAACTTAATTGCAAGAAAGTTAGTTAATTTACTAAATTCCTCCAAATACTTGATTCTTTTAAAAATTAATTGAAAATCATAGGCAGTGTATTTCATTATAAATACGGTAACGAAAGGGTTAGTATCTACAAATTGTAATTTAGAGGTACAAAAAATAAGCCATTTTTTATGTTTGTGTATTTATTGGGATTTTTTTTTTTTTTAATATTTTTCATTTTTCATCTTTTATTTTTCTTCTAGAATTTTGTTGTTGTTTTAACGAGTATAATTGCATGGTTAATTCCCGATGTATCGAGTCAAACAAAAGATCTTATTCATCAAGAAGCCTACATAACCCAGAAGATCATCATGAACGAAGAACTGAAACGTGCACGGGAAGAGGCACGATCAACAGAAAACCACAAGCCACATGATCACATGCCGTCTGATGGAGTCGTTAGACGTAAACCCCAGTTTTTCCCTAGTGGAGGGGCGGTGAAACAGCCTGAGTATGAATCGTGCTACGAGCCATAAATGACTGTTGTATGACATGTTGACATAATATCTGTAACTTATTGTTTGTTTGTTTTTTTTTGGTTTTTTTTTATTGTGGAATTTTATTTTGTATTTTTGTTTAATGTTTCTTATTTTACCAGATTTTTACAAGAAGTCCTTTGCTCATTTCAAAATTTTCAGATTTCGTATCATTGTTTAAGATTTTTAAAAAAAGAAAATTTTTAAATTTTTTTTTCTATCATGATTTTTAAAAAAAAGATAGTATTTAAGAAAAAAAAATATTTTTCAATATGAATTGTCAAATGTAAAATATTTTTAACATTTTTTTTTCTCAGTTATTTTTTTTCATATTTTCATTTCTTATTATTCATTAAAAAAATGAACGAAACAAAAGACTGAAAGAATCTCATGTTGAAATATTCGGAATTATTGTGGTTTGTTTGCCCTAAAATGATTTTTTTTTGCTTTAATTTTGGAATGTATTCTCTTCAAATTGGTTTTAGATTTTCTTGCTTTTTTTTTTTTGCTTTTTTAAACCCAAAATCCTGGTTTTTATAAACATACAAACATACGTTGTTTTTTCTTCTTTATTTTTACAAAGAAGATATTGTCAGTACTCTTGATTAGAAAAATACTGTAATTCACTATAAATGGCAGAATCGGTCGAGCGTCGGACAAAATACCATGCGGCATTTAGTTACATTCTGAGTTCAAATCTTTACTGGATGGAGTCAACTTTATCTTTCACGCTTCCAGGGTTGATAAAATACAGTACCAGTCAAATATTTGGGGTCTATCTGATCGCCTTTCATGAAGAATTGTAGCTTTGTGCCTATTTTGGAAAAAGAAAAATTATTATTTTTTTTTTATTTTTTTTTTATTTATTACTACTGAGATAAAAGCAATGGAAGGGCAAAAATAGTAGTGCTAGACTAAATTTCCTTACGGTATTTAGTTATATTAGTTATATTCCTGTACGATTTGAGTTCAAATCCTGCTGTGGTCAACTTTGCTTTCACATTCTTCCGGGGTCAATATAATGAGTACCAGTCAAGTACTGTGGCTGATGTAATCAACTATTATTCCATCTCCTGAAATGTGTGGCCTAGTGCCTATGTTAGAAACCACTGTTATTATCTTTGGTGGATTGGTAGAATCATTAGAGCGCCGGACAAAATGCCTTGCGGTATTTGTTCCGACTCTATGTTTCTGAGTTCAAATCCTGCCACGGTCATCTTTACCTTTCGTCCTTCTAGGGCTGATAAACAAAATACCGGTCATGTACTGGGTCGATCTAATCGACTTATCCCTCTCCCCCAAATTTCTGGCCTTGTACCTATGTTAGAAACTATTATTCATGTTTTGATAAATAGAACATGAGTTTCTTTTCTTAAAACAAGAACTAGGTTCATCTTGGAGAAGATGCATAGAAGTGTTCAGGGTTAACAAGGATGTTGAGGGTTAACAAGGATGTTCAGGGTTAACAAGGATGTTCAGGATTGGCAGAATTGTTAGAATGTCGTCAGACAAAAATTCCGGCTCTTTACATTCTGAGTTCAAATCCCGCCGAGGCCAACTTTGCCTTTCATCTTTCCAGGGTTGATAAATAAAGTACCGGTCTAGTACTGGGGTTGTTATAATTGACTTTTCCCCTCCTCCAAAATTTCTGGCCTTCTGCCAATATTAGAAATCATTCTGGTTTCAAATCTCACCAAGGTCAACTTTGCCTTTCATCCTTGTGGGATCGATAAACAAAGTACCAGTCAAGTACTGGGGTAGATTTAGTCGACTTACCCCTCCCCCAAAATTTCTGGCGTTGTGCCAATGTAAGAAACCATTGTTGTTGTTGTTATTATTATTATTATTATTATTATTATTATTAATGAAATGAGATCTATAGAACCACACTGAAGCTTGGCATGGATCTAGCACCTCCCACCCCCCACCACCTAAAATATACTAAAATATAGGGTCTTTGTGCCTGGTCAAAAAGAAACCCTTCTTATAGATATTTTGCTTTATAATATTTTATATATTTTTTCCTTTATGAATCTCGCTTCCCCATCTTGAGTTTTTTGGGGTTTTTTTGTATTTTTTTTTACTTCAAAGGGGTAAAAAATATTGGCCCTGCTTCTGATATAAAAAAAGCACTGGGAATTATTATTATTATTATTGGGACTTGTTTTAATACTTACATTATATCTATTTATAGAAATTTTTTTCTTTATGTATTGTTTTTCCACAAAATTGTGTACCTTTTTTTTTTTTTTATATATTTTATAGCAGTAAAATTTGTAGAAAAATTAGTTTAAAAAAAATAATAATTTAATCAGTGCCTCAGCATGTCCACAGCCAACTAGCAAGAACCAGTTTTAAAAAAAAATCTGAGTATTTAGTAATAATATACTGCTCTGTATTTTTTCTCATGGGTTTGCAATACTAATTATTTTAATTAGCAATATGAGTTACAATGGCTGTGAGGTTAAGACTGCTTGGCTACTGGCAACATGCTCATTAGTTCAAACCTTACTACTACTACTACTACTACTGCTGCTGCTACAGCCATTGTGTTGTTGTACACTGCTGAGCAAGGCAGATAACTCTGCATGCCTGAGCCTGCCTGGATGACAAACAGTTTCCACTCCTGTTTTATATTTGAGGGATTTAACAGTTGGAAGAACATCTAACTGCAAGAAATACTCCAACAAAAATGCAAATGTTTAAATTTTCAAATGCAATTCATCTCATGTAGGCATGGGAAAATTGTTTATGAGATAGTAAGGATATATATATATATATATATATATATATATATAATTATTATTAAAGATGAAAATCAACTGTACATTTCAAAGAAGTTTACTGCAGTTTCATGTCTATGAGAGCCAATTAGCCTGGGGTCTAATGGTCTCTCACTTTCAATCATCAGAATTTCCTAGATATGATTACCACTAGAGAACTATATATATATATAATATATATACATGTGTGTGTATGTGTACACGTGTGTGTATGTGTACACATGTATGCATGTATGTGTGTATGGATATGTATACATACATGCATACATATGTGTTTGTATCTATATATATCCATATACATATGTGCATATTTATATATGCATACACACATACACACACACACATATAATAAAATGCTCATTTGATACTGATATAAGAAAGTTACTAAAAATAATTCTTTCTTTCAGTATGGTTACAATTTTTTTTTTATAACTTAAATTTTGTTTCAATGTGGTTACCATAACTTTACAATTTTGATATAAATGAAAATATCCCCCCAAATATGGAATGATTGAAATCTGTTTAATGATATATGTGTATTGATCTGTGATTGTTTTTATTGGTAACTAACTCCTATCAGTAAGAAAAATTCAGTGCCTCTAAATTTTGAATAGATAAATTAGTATAAATCAGTAGATTTTCAAGAGAGCGGTGCTGGTATGCGTTGGTAAGGGTTGTCAGAGTAAAACAAAAAAAAAAAGATGTTTTTTTTCTCAGGCATAGTGTATCTAGGACTACATTATCTAATGTGTCTTTCTTTCTTTAAGATGACAAGGTAGTGTGATTTGAGGAAGATTTGGCAGCTATTTCTAGCAGGTTGAGAGCAACCACAGGGGGTCCCCTGCATTGGATCATCCCGTGTGTCCTTTAACCCTTTAGCATTCACATTACTACGTCAAATGTCATGCTTATCTATTTACATAATCAAGAGGGTTATCAACC
>JAOPJM010000754.1:7760949-7773288 GCA_027124095.1 Muusoctopus leioderma | reverse complement strand
TCCCACTGCGTGGCACCTTGGGTAGGTGTCTTCTACTATAACCTCGGGCCGACCAATGCCTTGTGAGTGGATTTGGTAGTAGACGGAAACTGTAGAAGCCCGTCGTATATATATATATATATATATGTGTGTCTTTCTGTGTGTTAGTGTTTATTTATGTCCCGTAACTTATCTTATCAGTCTCTAAGCTGAACCGCTAAGTACCAGGCTCAAAAGTACTGGGGTTGATCTGATCGACTTCAAGGCGGTGCCCCAGCATGGCCGCAGTCCAATGACTGAAACGAGTAAGAGTATATATATATATATCCATCTAGTCATTGTCGGGTTTAAAAAGCAGTAATGCTAATGTTGGTAAATGCTCGTGGTTGGGTGGTTGGGCTCACGATTGTAAGGTTGTGGGTTCGATTCCCAGACCAAGCTGTGTGTTGTCCTTGAGCAAAGCAATTTATTTTCCATGTTGCTCCATTCCACTCAGCTGAAAAATGAGCAGCAGCAGCAGCTGGGGGTTGGCCCTGTGATGGACTGGCATCCCATTCAAGAGTGGGGAGTCTTGCACTCTCAGTCACTTAACACTACGGAAAGTGGGTTAAGCTCGGGCCTAATGGTCCTATAGGCTCAAGAAAAACTTTAACTTTAAATATCAATGATGAATCTTGCATTGTTTCTATATACTGACTGATATATGATAGTTAAATTGTGATAGGAATATAAGGAAAAGATAAGAGAAAGATCAAAAACTTTTTGTGGGGTGGTGGAGGATAACATATATTATTTTATTATCTACTATTCTTGCTGAAATATAACAGGTTTGTATACATTTGAAGTGAATTAAGAAGACATTTATTTTTGGTTAATG
The DNA here is from genome assembly GCA_027124095.1 of Muusoctopus leioderma. NCBI lineage: Eukaryota > Metazoa > Mollusca > Cephalopoda > Octopoda > Octopodidae > Muusoctopus > Muusoctopus leioderma. The sequence continues at coordinate 7,772,432 of JAOPJM010000754.1, read as the reverse complement.
ATGTTTTGTTTTTTTTCCAAGTCAGGTTTAAATATCAATTATCAATAACTGTTTGCAGGTAATTGAATTTAATAATAATTAAATTTAAAGACGTGTTTCTTTAAGCTTTGTTATTGAATTGATACATTTTAAATCTTTTGGCAATGCATTTTCCTCATGGCATTCTCCGTACTGCTCCACAATGTATATATTTTCATCTCTTGGTTATTCTGGCAATGTTTCATTGGTAGCTTTGAAAGGAAAAGTTTTCTTTCTTCCTGTTAGTGCAAAAAAAGTAAAACAAAAAAAAAAAATAATAATTTGAGCTGTTTAGTTAAAAAAGAAAACAAATTAAACAAAAAAAAAATGTACCTCTTCCCTCAAACAATCAAAACACAAAATAAAATCCCTCATGCATTTGAAGTAATTTTACTAGTTGAATTCCTGTCTGTGGTAAGTATATTCTATAATAATTAGTATTGTGTGATTACAAACAACATTGGGGTAGTAACTACTGTCCCCTTCCGTTATGGTACATATTGGCCAGTAGTTGTAACCAGACACTGTTCTTAACTTCATTGACTTGTGTTGTTGATTTACTTCCTCTGTGTTTTTTTTAAAAATTCTCTCAATATTCTTTGAATTGTTGCCATGACTATTATGATTGGAGAGGAAGATGCTGTGGAAGTTTTGAGGAAATAACTCAGTGGAGCACTGTTGGGAATGGTACCATTGATTCCAAATGAGCACTGATGAAGTATATATATATATATATATATCGATTATTTTGATCTGCGATTATATTCTTTTGCCAAACTACTTTTAAGCATTTTAAGCATCATGCATCATACCCCAGTCTCAGAATGATTCTGTAAAAATTTTCAATAGAATTTGGTCGCTCAAAATGACTGAATTATTTAACCAATAAAAACTGACCATAATGGTGTTTAGGGGTTATAATTACTACAATTATGATTGTTTCTATGTGAATGGTTTAAAAAGTGAAATAAACAAACAAACGAACGAACAATTCTTTGAAGACATCACTAGTAAATCTATATTAAGTCTTTCCGGTGCTTGGGAATCTGAAGGTGTGAATTATATCTGCCGCATCTTCCTCCCTAACAACTGATGACAGCATGTTGTGTTGTGGGACACATACCAATTTAGATGTTAATTACAGGCAAGCTCCTGTTCCACCGCAAGAAGATAAGCCCCTGGTAAGATACCAATAATCTATCTTGCTATTTTTATTTATTTATTTATTTATTTATTTGCCACACTTTTATTATTTGGTGCATGGTCAGTCCTCTTGTTCTGACACAAGATATGGGGTGTGTTGGCAAGTATCACGAAATGATAGAAAAGGCCATAAGTAGAGGGTGTCACAGTACTTTAGTTGATTGTCTTCAACCTGTTGCTGTGCTACTGTTGCTCTGCATGCTCACGTGTATATATATTTACACACATATATATATATATATATATACATACATACATACATATAGTTTGATGCTATTGACTCCTGTTTCCATTTTGTTTAGAAACCTACCTCTCATGTTGTTTGCAGTCATGTCATTACTATCCCCACCAATATGCTTATTTGTAGCCAGGCACAGTGCCAGTAGGATTCAGGCATTTTAAATTATATTTTAGAAGGCTTTGTTTTGTATATATAAAAAGAAAATATTAATAATAAAAATAAAAGAAAGTGACTCCCTTTTTTTGGTTCATAGTTATGAGTTTATTTTTGAAAGTATGATTTATTTCAAAATCTAGTTTGTCTTGTTATAGTGACTGGTCTGTTGATTTGGAGGAAAAAGACCAAATTAAAGATGGTTTGTTGTGTTAAAAAGATCACCGTTTTATTTTGAAATATTATCAGTGGAACATCTGTAAAAAAATATATATATATATTTATAAAAAAGCAAAATAAACGAAAAACCCTTATTTATTCCTTCAACAAACCATTTCAATTGATAGTAAATTTTATTTTGTTCAGGGGTTCATAAATACACCACACCATACCATAACGCACACATAAATTGTGAGGCCAGGGAAGGTGTTTGGTAGGTATTTTATAGCCAGTTGTTCTTTACATTAGCCATTTCCTTATGAAGTGTCTTTTGTGACTTGAAATATATAATTTAAAAAAAAAAATATTTTATTTAACCATTTTCTGACTATTTCGAAAGAAATACACTACCTATGTATTTCAATTAATTTTGAAAATAATCCTGAATTTGTGTGGATTTGGTGAAGTAACTAACTTTTTCATTATTAAGTTGGTGTTTGGAACAGATTTTAACAAAAAGTTCTATGATGGCTTTACTATTTAATTATGAAAACTTTCGAATTGATAGTTGTGTATCATAAAACCAAAGACAGTTTCATATGGGTTGGAATCAAGAGGGTTAATCATATTTAATCATAATATATGATTAATTATAAATAATACTTTCTTACTCACCTGCAGTAGCAGTCTATCTTAAATTTATCCAACTTTAAATTTACAAGTAACTTAGTATTTTTCAAGCATAGTTATTAACCAAATTTTATTTCATTTATTAGGCATTGATAATTATTTTAGAATAAACAGAATAAACATTGCTAATTACTGTTTGACAGCTCTTATCAAACTTGCTGTATCACTCAATTTATAAAATAGGTTTTGGTTAAATAATTAGTAACTTTGCAAAGTTTTTTTGTTTTTTTAAATTATTATTATATTAAAGACTAACGATTTAGATTTGTGGATTGAATTTTATTTGATAAACTCTAAATGTAATATATTTTCAAAATTTCTCTTGCAAAAATATTGTGGAATGTATAACTAGAAATGAATTGTTTAAAAAAAAAAAAATTGCTCTTTCACTTCGCTTCATCCGTTTGGGGTAGATATAGTACTAGTCTAGGGCAGTGGACTGGTGGACTCGTTACAGTATTGGTATTTGTTCTGGCTCTTTGTGTTCTGAGTTCAAATCCTGCTATGGCCTACTTGGGTGGTAGACTTAATCTGTTGCTCAGTTTAACACCATCACCTGGCCCTTGGATACCTTTAGCAGTCCACTCTGTTGTAAGCATTTGATGCCAGGTCTCCGGTCTGAGGATACCTTCCTTCCTCCCTCCTTCCCTCCCTCTGGTCTTGGAGGCCCTGGAAAAGAGTGAAGGGCACTGCCTTTTCTCCTGACTAAACCATAAAAAAAACCCAACAAAAACTGAAGCTGGGTCTTTCGATTTGTTTGTACCACATTTCTGGCAATAATATCTGCTAATTCCCCTAGGCTTTCCTTTAACTGCCATTTAGTGCCTTGTAGGGAGAAAACAGTTATCTTATGCCAGAATATGAAGAGGAATTGTAAGTGAGAGGTGTCAACTGACCAAGTTGATGGGTTTAGTTAAAATATATTTAGAACTCACACAGCTGTCTTAAAGGATTCAAATGTAAAATTTATAATTTGCATTCTCTCTAATGCTGTTAAAAATTAACAATAGAAATTTGTACAAATCGAAATAAATTTACTGGAAAATGTATTTAAGTTTGCAAATGAAGCAAGTAAAAGTTATCAGTGTAGCTGTCAATCTGTTTATATTCTGTAACCTTTTGCTGTTTTCTTGAAATTCAGCTTACAATGCAATTTATCAAGCAGTTATAGATAATGAAATATCAGTTGTAGAATAAGTAATGAAATATAGATGGTTGGTTAACTTTAAGTTGATTATATCACTGTATATTTTACTTGGTTATCATTACTGTTTCGTGACTTGCTTAGTTTATTTTAGCTATTACTATCTTTCAGTGACATCCTCCATTTAAACACAACCACAAACAATTTTCTGACTTTTTTCTTTTTGCACTGCATATGTAATTTGTGTGAGACTCTACACCATCTTTTCAGTATTCCTATTCCGTTCTGTGCTCCCTTGTTGCCTTCCACATTTATTTAGCGATGTCATCTGGTGCTTCAGTAATATATTTTGTAATTATTTTCCCTATTTTTTTTGGTTTATTTTTATTTTCTTTGTTTTTCTACTGAACTTGAAATCATAGAAAAACATTCATCATTCATGATCATAACTGATTCTAGAATCAAGAAATAATGCTCTTTATGCTGAACTTGCGTAAAAGGAATTTAAAAAAAACAAACTATTTCTTTATCTTTTAATGTTTTGTATGTCAATAGTGTTTAAATTTCTCATAAAATATATAACTACACACACACACACACTCACACTTATATACTGTGTTTGTATGGTACACACTTAATTGGTGAGCATCATTAGTAATAGGTGAAAGGTAAGCCATACATCTATATAATGTGTGTGTGTGTGTGTATATAAACTATCATTCTATTGCTTCTTGATGAAATTTTAGTTTCAATTGTTCATTATTTTAGATTCTTCTGTTACAATTTACAGGTAGATCAAATGTTTTTTTATCCAAGAAAATATGAGATACAAAGAAGAAAGACTGTTTATTTTGCCATTTTTCAAATGGTTAATATTCTAAGATATTCATTACAAGTCAATTAACACAGTTACGATATGCCAAAATGTAATAATTGTCATCAAACAACTGCTGACAGTCATCTACAGACATATTTTTTAATTTACAGTGTCACACCCAGAATATTTCCCCTTGCCCATAACTTTGTATTTTAGTCAAAATATATAACGAATGAGGCAACAGCTTGAAACCTTAGCCTGAAAAGAATAGGAGGTGGGGTATATTCTAGGTGTGACATAATGTAAATTCTAAAAATATCTGTTGATCTCATGAGATTGTCAGCAATTGTTTAATAACAATTATTACATTTTGACATCTCTTAGCTATGTTAATTGACTTGTAATGAATACCTTACAAGAATATTAACCATTTAGAAAACGACAATTATATTTCTACTAATAATTATTAAGTTTCTGGATCCTCTTAACACTTTTAGTTAGCCTATAGAGGAAGATGGGTGTAAACATAAACAAGTGCTTGTGCACAAACAATGTGATTCTTAATTTAGTAAAAATGTATGGCTATATAATTATTTACCACTAGAGGCTAAATGTTTGATTGGTTAAGATGTTGGTCTACCAACTAACAATTATTGGACTCAGGTTTTCTGCAGTCATTTCATTATGTCTTGATTAACTACTTCTTTGTCATGGGGTCTGCTTAAAGACAGCTGACTGGAGCTACTCAACAATATTGCTAAATTATATTTTTACTGTTTGCATGGTTGGGATGATCATTTTGTTGAAGCAATTGGTTTTACAGCTGGTTATCCTCCTGCTGCTTACCACTCAACTGTGAAGTAAGCTCATATTTTCCCACAGCCATATTGCTGTTTTTAGTAGTCAATCAGGGAAAACTTAACCAAAGAGAGTTAGGTGCTTTGCTCAGACAGTGGCTGTAGTAAGATTTGAACTTGGACCATGTGGTCAGTCAGCCAGTACTGTAATCTCTCAGCTGTTGTGGTTCTAAATAACACCATACATTTATTTCATGCTTGTGTATTTATGTGAATCACTTGCAGCCTTTTTTGTGAGGTACTTTAGCTTTGTTCTGTGTATTTGTGCAGTCTATTATGGACCTATTACTGGGTTCATGGTTAGTAGTGAAAAAGATGTCTTCTATGTTTAAGGACTGTGTTGTCAAATTTGGCTCATGGCTTTTAAGGTCATGTTTTATATGTACCACATGACTCGATAAAAAGAATATCGACCTTTTGCCAGATCATCCTCTTTGATCACAACAAAGGGTTGTTGACCTTGGTTCATGGTGTCTATGAAAATCTTGTCTATCTTGTCATATGGAATTCTCAAGTTTATTTGGGGAAGCTCTATAGTATTCAGTTCGATAGCCTGTTGGTAGAGGGTAAAATGATTAATTTGTATAATTAAGTTGGCAGAAATAATAGTGTTGGGTTAAATGCCTTAAAATGTTTTAGATTTTTTCCTCTTATATGTATTTGTTGGGGATCACTGCTTTTCGTACTAGAGTTAATTCAACTAACTATACCCACTTTCTCTGGAAAACCTGACTTTGTGCCAAGTAGAGAAAACTATTTTTTCTTAATGATCTAAACCAATGTTCAATTGTGTTTGCTTCATCTATTACAAAGTAGATTGATGAAGCTTTCTTTTGGAAAGTGCCATGATTATGGTCCTATTATCAAATATTGAAATATTTTCATATATTTAGAGTAAACTATATATCATTATCAGCAGGCAAGCTTTACTAAAGATTAAAGAAATTGTAAAAATATTATATCTGGTTGTTTTTATAATGTGATCTATGTTGCTGTTACAGTTGTATAAGTTATACTTAATGTTACTGTTGTAGTAGTTATACTTTGCTAGCCTTTTAATGTTATATACAGTTCTTATTATAAAGTGGTTTATATTACTGTTATTGTGCTAGTCTTTTTAATATTATATGCAGTTGTTAATATAATGTGATTTATATTGCTGTTACTGTTGTAGAAGTTATACATACTCTGCTAATGTTTTTAATATTATATACAGTTGTTATTATAATGTGATTTATATTGCTGTTACTGTTGTAGAAGTTATACTTACTGTGCTAGTCTTTTAATGTTATTATACAGTTGTTATAATGTGATCTATATTGTTGTTACAGTTGTAGAAGTTATTCATACTGTTACTGTTGTAGAAGTTATACATACTCTGCTAGTCTCTTAATGCTATAAATTGGTCCCAGCAGTATACCTTTCATTACCTTCAAACGGTGCACTCCAGTGCTAGCTCCCATTCTCACCACCTTCAAACGGTGCACTCCAGTGCTAGCTCCCATTCTCACCAAACCCTCTAATTTTTCTTTCTCTAGAGGGATCTATCCCAATCTATAGAAACAATACATTGTATCTATCTTATTTCCAAGAAGGGCAGATCTTTTTTTGACCATGCTAACTGCTGACCTATCACTTTCAAACACTTGAAAGGTGATAGAAACAGTCATAGACACTCACCTTCATCATCACTTTTAGTCTCTCTCTCGTCGGTGACCCCCAGTATAGTTTCCATAGAGCCGACCTACTGGAGACTTACTCTTCTACATGGCATACCAGTAGCCTCTGACTCTTGAGAACTTTAGCAAAAGTAATGTTGTTGCCATTTAGATCAGCAAGATTTATTTACCATGTCTACTACGAGAATTTCTTAGCTAAGTTGCCTGCCTATCAGTGTTATCTATTGGGAGCTTACTGTCAGGCAGTTCCATTGCAGCGTGAGTTGATGAGGTTCTCGTCAATCCACCACATTCAATCAATTCTAGTCTGTCGCAAAGTTTGGTTATATCTCCCACATTTTTTACTGTCACTTCTAACAACACCCTCTCTTATGCAGATGATATCAACCTTGACTCCTTCTCAACCTTCTCCTCACAGACATCCATATGTAGTCTAGATACCTCTCATTAAACCTGTACTTCTTCTTCTGTCAAGAGAAGTTGAGGGCAGCCCTTAATGGGGGACATAAAAACCTAGTCACTTTCAACAGCCATAAAGATAACATTTCCATGCATATCATGGGAACAGTTTTTCACTCTATCATCTCTGCTCAATTAAAACCTTCAGTGTTACTACAAATGCTAGGCCTCACTACCTCTGATATCCTCTCATGGCAACTTCACATATAACATTATCAAAACTGCACCTCAAAAACTAGGCTTCTACTTCAGGAGCAGAATATACTACAACTCTGCTCAGTTGCTGTTCCTCTACAAAACCCAAGTAAAACTCACATCCACACCGTAGTCACATATCTGAGCACTGACACACACACTTTCACTCACTCCACAAGAAGGCCATTTGACTGATTGGTAAATGACCCAGTCACCAACATGCTACAACCATAAGCTCACAGATGCACCATTTCTTGCCTCATCTACTACTACTACTACTACAGTCTCAGCTACTCCTCCGAATTAACTAACTAGTTGGATACCAGCTCCAACTGATGCACCCCCCCCCATTTCCTTTCCTGTACTTGTCGTCTCTACTTTGTCTCACTCTGAAACCCTGCACCAAATCATTTGCACCCAAAATAACAGCTCTAGAATAGATCCCTCCTCATACAAAAATATTTTTGTAGACCTTACAGATGTTCAAACTGAACATCAACCACATTAATATCACTAATCTGGGAGGAGGGCCTACAAAGGTCATTGGTATGTTTCCCTCATCTAGAATAACTAATTAATTAAAAAAACAAACACTTCTGTTGATGTATTTGTAGTGAAAATTACTGCTACTTCAGATAAAAGTTTCAGCTAACTTTGGGATGTTAGTCTGAACTTATCAGTTTATAACTGGTATGTATGTGGCCATATTGATAAGTGTGAGGTTTGAGTACAGAAAATGCAAAAGGCATTCCTATACAATAGCGTCGGAAATTATATATATATTATAAAGCTGTAATCTTTCGTATCTGTATGTTTTAGACATCAGAGATTGCGATTCTGGAGAGAGAAAAATAAAAAACAAAAAAGTTACCTCCCCACTCTTTTCACCATCTCCCCTTTACCCCTACCACTGCAGAAATGCAATTTTTTTATTTTTTGTAGAATCGTAATCTCCGCTGTTTAAAACCTAAAAATTCGCAAAAATTGCATAACCACAGGAGTGTGGTGGTGGGGGGAAGGTGCTGATTTTTTTTTTTTTTTTTTGTCATTTGCAGAATCGTAATCTCCGGTGTCTGAAACAGAGATCTAAAAAATAAAAAATAAAAATTACGTCTTTTGGCGAAATAGATAATTTTCAACGCTATTGTATAGAAATGCCGATGCAAAATCTACTTTTTATAATGTATACCAAGCTAAACAAAGGATTTATTTGTTTTTTTATTTTAAATTTGGTTGTGAGCTTTGCATTCTGTCTTCTTGAGTAAACATACATCTGTATTTCTAGATGACTGAATGTCATGTGTTATTGTGGAATCCTGATATCAGGGACAAACCAAGGTCTTTCGTAATTAGCTGCAGATGCAGCATCGTAGCTTTCCGTAATTTACCAAATATTTTATTTGGCACTTAACATTAATTAGCAGTTAACATAAACTATTAATTTCTGACCTCTGGAAAGCTTTAGATTTATAAAGGAGATGAAGGAGGGTCGGAGGTGGTGTTAATGCGTAGGGCTCAGGCTGGTTCGTCGTTCATTTCTATTTGACTGTTCATTTTAAAATACTAACTGCCAAGGTACATAACTCTCATTGAAATTTCGGTTACCTCCCTTAGTACCTAACGCCTATCAGAATAAGTTGTTCTGTTCAATAGTCAGAACATTTCCGTTGTTTTTAATATTTTTTTTATTAATATCAATTCTGAAGTAAGAAATAGACTCGATTCCCTTTTGACAGTTCACTTCTTTAAGAGTAGGGAAAGTTCTGTATCTGAAACTAACCCTAGGTGTTATGTAAATATTTTTAGAAATGTTTTGTAGCATGGGAGGCAAAATTGCTTAACCTTAATGGAGAAAAAAAAAAAAACTTAAATTTTTTTTTTTTTTTGCTTTTACATCTTTGTTACTGTGCTGCAAATATTCAATGTTAATTGCATTAATTTAAGTTTTTGCAATAATACAGGGCTACCATAGCCACCCTCTTATATAGTCTGAACATAAGCTTTAATGTATTTTTTGTAAGATAATCCACAATGTGTTCAATACTAGAGAATTTTCAGAATTTTCTAAAAAATAAATGAATAGATAAATAAATTAAAACGCTGATGAAATGCCTTACAGTAGTTATCTCCCTTCACATACTGAGTTTAAATCATAGTGGTGTTGTCTTTGGATTTCTATCTGGGGTTAATAAAATAAGTACCAGATAAGTACTGGCGTTGATTTAATTAAGAGTTCCCTCACCCGAAATTTCTGCCCATGTGCCTATGTTAGAAATCACTATTAATATTATTATTATTATAATAATGTTGAGAGTAGTGAATGGCAAAACAGTTTAGTGCTGGATTATATATGATTTATGTTCTCAGTTCAAATTTAACTAGAGTTGACTATTGTCATTTGAGACAGTTGACACCTCTCACTTGCAATACCTTTGTATTATGAAATAAAAAATCTGTTTTTACTCCCACAAGGCCTAACTGGAAAATTAACAGTTGTTATTGCTAGGAGTGTAATGCAAGTGGATCCCCAAACTCAGCTCTTTGGTGACACAGTACTGCTAATGATATAATGAAACGAAAAGGTCTTTGAATTTTCAACTTGCCCTTTCCATGGTTTTAAGGAGAATTGATGTAAATAAGAGATGTGAAGAAATAATGAACATTAACTTGAATATTTCACATTATAACAAGGAACAAATGGATATCAAATGTTGCAATGTCATGACTTAGCATTCCTTGGTTTAAGTTTTTTCCTAGTAAGTTATCTAAGGCTTGCACTGCTGCCTTGTGAAATGTAGCTTCAGTTGACCGATTTACTAATAGTCCAGTATCCATCCACCTTACTTAAACTCTTAACATCCTGTTAAAAATTGTTTAGTCTTGTAATGACAGAGCAGAAAACGCCTAAAAATGTGGTCTTTTTTTAATGAAATTTACAGGTAAGGAACACAGGTGCTTGAGGTGTTTTTAAACAAAAAATATTTCACTTTCACCATATATATAGTTCAATGATTCATATCAATTTGATGATATGGTACTGTGTGCAACTGTCTCCTATGGGGTGATAAGAGTTAAATATCTAATTAAAAAAAAAAAAAGAGATATGATATTTTGAAATGAGTTTTGTATGTTAAAATTTATTAGTTCATAATTCCTATTTTTTATTTATTTATTTTTTTAATTTTGTAAAGCAACTCTCCCTAAATTGTACCCCTGTCTAAATTTCTCCTTACCCTATTTCCAGGTTTCTGAGGTCGATTGCCGGCAAGCCCTGGAAGAGACCAAAGGGAACATACAGAGTGACATCAAGTATATCAAACTGAAGCAGCTGATTAGCACTGGCTTAGCTGACGTGAATCGCTGCAAAGAGGCTCTGTTAAAATGCAACTGGGATGTAGAACAGGCCGCTGACCATCTCCTCGTTCATCTAAAAGACAGCCCAGAATGTGTTGATGTCTAATCTCACAGTTTAAAAAACAAAAAAAACAAATATTCCGAAGCATTAAAATGAATTTTAAAAAAAAAAGAAAAAGGAAATGCATCAAAATAAGAGAAATCTCATAAAACTAACTTAAATGAATGACTTCTGTGACAATGGTATCCAAACAAAGGGAAAAAAGAAAAATCTCTGACCTTTTTTTTTTTGTTTTCCTGCAGACATTTTATATTGGAATTTCTGCTTCCATTCTTTGCACCCTTCTGTAATTCTTCCTTTTTTCAGGTTATATATATATATATATATATATATACACATTCATATTCATATATATTGTGTGTGTGTGTATATATATATATATATATACATATATATATATTGTGTGTACATATATACATACATATATATATATATATATATATATATACAATA
>JAOPJM010000754.1:7530715-7542669 GCA_027124095.1 Muusoctopus leioderma | reverse complement strand
TATATAATATGCAGAGAAAGAGAGAGAGCGTATAAAAGGGAGAGAGGGGAAGGAGAAGCGAAAATCTAGAGGGAACTATTTTAGCTACCCTTAATGAATTAATGGTTCTGCATTTTTCAAATAGAGCCAATATAGTGTCGTTTTGTTGTTGAACGATTCTCCAGTTCACATCGGACCATCAGTGTTTCACTAAATTTACAAATAGAATACTTAACTTTCACAAGTAATATATACCTTGTTAATCAGCGGTTGCGCTGAAGACTTGCAGTTTGAAATTATTTTAGTCGATGTCTGCAGGAAAACCACGGTAGTTGGTGGGATTTCAAGACAGATTCGGTTCAGGGAAGGAAGGGTTAGATTAAGTGTCTTGTGTGAGATCTGTGGTTTGAGATTTAATAGGCAGGAAAGATTCTTTCCGTTTTTTGTTCCTTTCAATATACGCGTTTAAATGAACAGAGAATCCATGCATATTTTTTCGCCGATAGAAGCATATTATATCCTCCTATTGGTGTTGTAACTAGCCATATGATATGTTGGAACAATGGAAAAGGAGCTGAGACGCAGAGGACTATACTTCGAGTTAAGTGGAAATCTCTTCTAGAAATCGCCCCTTGTTTCAATAGGCACGAATCGACAAATAATAATAATATATATATATATATATATGTGCATATAATTATATATGTGCGTGTGTGTGATTGCGTGTGCGTGTGTTTTTGTGTGTATATATATCTATGTGTATGTACGCTTGCATGCATGTATGCATCTATGTATGTATGTATGTATGTATGTATGAGTAAATCTTTCGGAAATGTATATCAGTGAGTAAACCAGTAAACTGATACTTGTTCTGTTTGAGTTACACAGAAAATCATGTGTCACTCTCACCTTCGTAAATGCAATGAATCCATGATTGGCTCGTTGGAAACCTACAACCAACTACGATATTATTCACAAATTGTGACATAAAAAATAAATTTACGTAAAGACAGCCTTTTTTCTTGTGTTGTTGTTATTGTTGTTGTTGTTGTTATTTAATCTTAATATATAAAAGTGAATGTATGTATGTTGTAAGTTTTAGGTCACGTTTTGCACATAAGTGGCTGAAAATGTGCATAGGTGTACGTCTTTTCAAGGAAAAGGTTGTAGATTATGTGACATTTTCTGATACTTCTAAAATAGTAATTACTCGGAAGTAGGATTTCTGAGGGAATCAACATTTCCTATATCAACTGAAGAATGTCAGCATATTTTTAAAGCAAGGCAAGTACAGCTACTGATGCTGCTAGTATTTTCTCAGCCTGATTTTACATAAATAAATATTGTGGCATTGTTGAAACTCTGCGTACTTTCCTTGGTGTAATAAACTCACCCATATATATTCTATATTTAACAGATAACATATGAGTAACTAATAAGAATGTTTAAACCGAACGAAAAGTAAAACTTAATAGGAAGAAATCGAACATTCTATAATTACTATATTTTAAAACCTATGAATAAAGATAGCTTATTTACTTGTTGTATATTTGTTTGATAAAATATAAAACTAAAGCTTTTGTGATTATTAAGAAAATTGCTGTGTTAACATGGATTAGTTCACCCAATGAATTCATTTATGTTTGGTTCATATTTTTAGTTTTATAACGCAATTTACTGACTAATTCTATTTTTATTTTTTCTAGCTGTGCTAATAACATTTTTTATTGACAACATTTTTTTCTACCTTTTTTTCAACAATTAATATTATTATCGTTGTTTTGGACTTACATTAATGTTTTGAAATAACATTGTTTATAGAGATTTCTCCTGGTGTATCCTTTATTAATTCCCTCTCTTTTGTGTCTTTCAGTACCATTTTCTGTTTGTTTTATTCAGTTTCTCTGAAGTTAATTTATATGCAAACAAAATTACATTCAAAAACCTTTTTACTTTGCTACTTTTTGTCAATTTACTTCGCTACTTATTGTCTTATTTCCTCTATTCTTTCAATTCCGCTTTGAAACTACATGATTTTGGTTTCGATCCTATTACGCAGCACATTGGGCAAGTGTCTTCTACCATAGCCTCAAATCGATGAAAGCCTTATGAATGCAATTTGGTAGAGGTGACACTGTGTGAAAGCCCATCGGCTGTTGTTTCCTGCTCTTGGAGGACAGACTTAATCCATTAGCCGGTTAAACACTACTAGCTGACTAGGTGTTCGGTGTGAGGATAAATGCCTCCCATCAACCCACCAATAACGGAGTTGATTCCCTAAAACACGGTCAGAAAAATTCACAGTTCTCAAATCTCTCGAAATGTGTATATTTGCGCTACTAGCTTTTTCTATCATCATGTCATAACATGCAGATGGGTCTTTTAGTGCCAGATAAGTTCACTGACAGCCGAATCAACTGTGTCGTTACCATACACGATTTAATCAATAATGAGTGACGTACATACTTTTTTATTATTATTGCATTTCCCATTTGAATATTCAAACACTATCGGAACGTGTACAGAAGAAGAACCGAGCGTTGCTGGCATTACCAAACTGATGAACATGACAAATACCTCTGCACATCGCAGACATATGGCAGATGTCTAATGCGTTGTATATCCCCTCAACCTGTTCTCTACGAGACGGAGCCTCTAGTTGGTCGGTCAAACTCTTTTAATTAGCAGCCGACCTCCGACAAATCGTGCAAAGACCCGTCAGATAATGTAGTCCTATATACCCCTAAAATGCAGGATAGTGACGACTTGAATGCCTTTGATGATAGGTATGTTCTATCAGGATTGATCTGGGGATAAACGACAAACAATCTGTTCTCTATAAGTCAATAAATGATCCTCTACATAGTGGTTCTATCTACTATAAATAGCAGTTATATCTCCCTCAAAATTACTCCCTGCCGTCTTAGAAATAAAGTCAAAATGAATAATGTGGTTGTGGGTGCATTGCATGTGGGAAAACGACTAGATGGCCATCGCTGTTATGTCTTTAGCAATGGCTGAACCAAGGTAAACAACATGTTTTTCCCCCTAAATCCATGTATTTATCATGGATGTTATCTATATCAACAATGTTCCTGGATATCCACCTCAGCAACAGATAAATAACGCATACAGGTACACACCTCCTTTCGAACAGTACATTAATTATATTAAACCTATATGACATGTATATATCTACTCATCGTTCAAGGTGAGATATTTCTCTCAACTGTTTGCAATAGGAATGGCAACATTGTAGAGGTACATTCATTGAAACAGCAATAAAATATACGAAACTAATTGCTCTCACGACCCAATCAATTTGGAAGAGTCAGAACTGGACAATTTTCTGGTAGTAGGTTTCTCCGTGTTATTTACACGACTGCATACAAATGTTCCTCATCTTGTAAAGAATCGTTTTTGATAAAGGAAAACTATATTCGTTACTAGAGTCAACAAAAGGAAATTTCACCCATAAATTTGATTAGCGGTTTATATAATTGAGAACTAATCAACTATACGCATAGTCATAAACAGCAAATCCAACAGCAGGACTGCATCAGCCAATTTGCTGATGTGGGGACGGCGAGGTTCACTGTCTACATTCCAATGGAAAAGATATGCCCTTAAAACTGCTGCCTTCGTTTGAATGAAATTTGTTTGCAGATAGCGGTTTCGCGATACAGATTCGAACCATCGATGTTCTGGATTGAACATTCCGTACTACTACTACTACGATGAAAGTAAACATTATACAAGAAATTAACTAACCCAACAATTAAATATTCCAACATCATAGAAGTATTTCCATTGAATCATAGCAATAAAATATACAAAACCGATTGCTCCCACGACACAATCAATTTGGAAGTTGAGAGGAGTCAGAACTGGACATTGTCTCTGTCTCGTTTGTTTCTACACTTCATTTACACATTTACACAGTGGGATAGAAATGCTCCCCGTCTGATGAACGACATACAGCTGTAATTCATGATGTCAATATACGCCTTCTCATGGTATTTTATAATTCGAAGGTGATTTTGTACATAAATGCTGCCTAATGCGTCCTTAACACGACTGGTCCCCAAGTATATTTGTAAACTATCCCACGCATGTCAAAAATCGTGTGATGTCATTGTTATGCTACTATGGCTAGCTTTGCATACAATTTACATGCTAATTAAGAGAATGGTGGCTACCAGTTCAATGTGAGAGCTTGTCTATTCAGTTCAGTAAAGCTTCTGAACGTAAATGATCGCGTGAGACTACGCCTTTACTTATACGATGAAAAACAATAAGACACGACAAATCGGAAGAACCGATTGTAAGTGAAAATGAAATAATTAATATCGCAACAGTAAAATTTCAATAAAACATACAACTTCAGTGCTCATTAAAACGATACAACTAAATCAAACAGATTTCTTTGGAAATAAGACCTTTACAATTATTTGATACACACTTTTTTGTTCTACAAAAGCTGTTTTTGTAATCCTTTTGTATACATTTTACTTGCATATGGCGCTGTTGGTAGTACGATTGTATTGTACAGGCGGGACATCTGAATGGTATTAACCACTCCAAGGTGTAGCTGTGTTTGAGGCAATAACGAAACAATGCCCTGACTTTATGGCATAGTCTGATTTGACATAAAATATCTTGTTTGTTGCGATGACGATACCTTGGGAGTGCAATATGTAGTGGGCACATGAAAGGAAGGGTTTAAATTATGAAAGACTGAGGGAATCGTATGATGCACAATAATAACAATGTACAGCGCTTCTAGAAGACCTCGTAATTTGTGAATTTTTAGCTAGTCACTGAATGTTCTACATGCCTTGAAATGGACTTAGGAAGATTAGCAGAGCAGTGATACGCGAACTAGAGGGGAAAGTAGAAAATGTTACATGCTGGATGTGGTATAGGTATGTGAGAGAAAGAACAAAGCTGAGCGTAAAAAAACGCACCCTCAGCATGTACTAAAACAACATTATTGCTGCATTGTTGGAGTGGTTAAAACAGCACCCGATTTAGTGTGATAACAGGGGGAAAGGTGTGGTGTAATACAGTGTGGGCAAAAAGAACCCGGACATTCCCTGGTAGCATTAATGCTGCCCAGCACCGATGGAGGGAATAATACTATCGGACGGTGAAGAACTCGTTGTGATCTTCTGTCGGCAGCTGACGACGACGCCAATGTCCCCTATGTTTAATATAATATTACATAAGATACAGTACATTGATATTTCTTACTTTGTCAGTGGGTATGATATGAAATTTAAACTGCGGTAGAATCGGTAGAACCTTTGAACACAAAACTTATAGTAGTTTGTTATGTCTCCTTTCGTTCTGCATTCAAATCCTTCTATGGTCCTCTTTACTTTTCATCATTCTGAGTTCGATAAAGTAAGTACCTGTATATAGATTAAGTACAGGGTTAACGCAAACAGCATTATACTGGAAGACATTGCACCAGTATGACCACAATCCAATGACTGAAACTAGAAACAAATGAGTCAATAATAGGAACCATTTTTGTCAGAATGTTGACTGATATATGGACGTTCGCTTATTAACGTATACCAAATGTTTTTCATTCATTTTTAGAGCTGAGCTTAAAATGGTCCAGTACAACCAAGTAGATAGATTGTCATCAATCTCTCTCTCTCTCTCTCCCTCTCAAACATAATGAACATTTAATTAATAAAGATTTCTAACAAAGGCACAAAGTCACAACATTTTGTTTACGGGGTTTTATTTTATCGAGAAAAGTAATTTGATAGTACATATTTTATCAATAACATACTGCAAGGGTTCTACTGATTCTGAAAATCCACTACCCTCAAACAAATCTTTAGTTAATAAAACACAGGAATATTCCAGGAAAATGTGTTTGTTGAGAAATGTATTGTTGTGTGGTCTGTAGGCAGGTTGAAAGAGAATATCCAGAATCTTTAATTCCTGGGATTCATTAGATACCCTGTCTACTTATATAAAGGTTGTGTATCATTAGAAGAATTTCAATATTCAATTTACGAAATAGAAACAAAAGAACATGATGGTTCTTCAATATCGTTATTTGCAAGACAATGTATAATGTTATTTCTAAAAGTTCAATGCATTCTTTTGCAAGGTAGCAATTAGAGAAAATTAAATGTTAAATTATTTGCAGCTGAATGATAAAAGTTCAGAAAATAACATTCTTCTCAGATGGGTTCAAAATAGAGATAAATAAAGAAGAAATATTGTTTTATTAAACATAATATGAAAAGCTGAAAAAAAAAAAAAAAAAATGCGTTTAATGTTTCTACAAATTCTATGTCTCTATTAATGTCACAGCAGGAAGTGAAACAAATGAAAAATCGTACGTAAAGTGTATACTGCAATTTTGAGAATATAATTATTACATGTAATAACTAACACTTGCTATGTTGTTTCTGAAATAAAAGAAAAAACTAAAGAAAAACTTAAAGAGCAATTATTTATAATTGAAAAGAAATGTTAACCGAAGAACCCAACTTCAAACATATTGTGTTTTATTCTTGTTTCGTTTATTTACTATCAATATGGATGATGAAGTAAAGGAGTTGGCTAAATTGTCGATGTTAATTGTGTTAGTATTAGTGATGAATAATTTGAGTGGAAAAGTTTTTAAATGTAATTTGTAATTGCGGTACTAATGGTGTTGTTGATTCTCTCGTTTGTTTTAAGCAGCATTGTCTTTGTTAACACGTAGTATTGACAGACATGAAATACTGTCTTGTATTTTATGTATAATGAAGTGTAGTAGCAATGAACAGCCATATATTACAGTGTAGTGTTATAACGAAGATGTGTTGTTATTGTTGTTTATTAGATAAACATTCTTAATATGTGGTAGTCAGTGGTGGTCAGCCGTTTGGTACATGTCATTAGTGTTAAATTGTAGCGATAACCTCAAGAGCAGACATATGAGCAAAGGAGTTCCAGGTAACACCCATTATTTAGAAATAGTTTATCTCTATATCTATGGCGTCCGTCGACCAGGGCTGACCATATATCTGCACCTGGATATATCCCTTCTAGTTAGCAGGCATGGACAAGGTTTGTTTATCGAAGATTAGCAAGTCTTCGCCTTCCAAATCACCGATTTTCTTCAAAGGAAACCAACAAGGGCATATGCATCTTGGTATCACTGTCGTTGCAGGCGAACTCAGAACGTAAAGAGGCGGGAGAATAGCAAAAGGCATGTTGTCCAACGTACTAACAATTCCGTGAATCCACCTTCCTGGACTAGTATTATATTTTATCGCCCCTGGAAAGCCAAAAGGCAAAGTTGAAATCGGGAGGATTTGAACTCAAGACGGAAAGAGCTAGTACAAATACAAGGAGTTTTATTCAAACGGTAGGATGTGATTTGAGGGTGATCTGGTTGCTATTTCTCTTAAATAGAGCGTCCATGCAGATGCTTCCTCGTTGGCAGCCATATTGTAAATTGCAATGCAATAATTGGGATCTTTCAAGTTATTGTATGCTTCAAGATGATGGAAACGTTTACTATTGAGAGGCTGCCACATTTCCAATGTTAAACATTTCCCATATAATTTAGTTGGTTTGTTAATCTTCGATGCCATCAGCCATGTATCCACTTATGCAATACATCATCATTCGGTGTACTCCACAACCCTATAGCATCAGCGTAGAATCCATAGCCCATAATTTCCTGCCACTGATAAGTGAATATTTTCCTGTAACACATGAAAATCATAGACCTTTCAATAAGAACGATGTTATGGTTAGCTATAGCTGCCTAAATAATATCGCATCTGAAATATCAAACTGCAACCTAAGCTAAACAAAGATAAAAGCACCACAACCACCACAAAGCAATTTTCGAAATACTAACTCCTACCCACTTAACGGAAAATGCATTCACAAAAGCATTTGGGTATAGGGTAAACAAAAACAAAGATAGCAACTGCAGATGACAAAAAAAGAACTACATTGGCCACACAAAAAATATATTTAAAACCCGATACAGATATCACACCCAGTCCTTTAAAACATAAAATATAATCAACTCTACCTTTTTATCCATATATATATATATATTTTGAAGGGGGAGAGGTGAATGAAACAGAAAAGTCACAGGAAATGATACGATGTCGAGGGGAATGGAGGGAACAGGGCAAGGGAGGTAACTTAAGAATTTAAGAAATAAAAAAATAAAACGGAGAATAGAAAATACATGTATGTATATATATATATATATATATATATATATATATATATATTCTTTTATTCTTTTATTCTTTTACTTGTTTCACTCACTGGACTGCGGCCATGCTGGGGCACCACCTTGAAGTCGATCTGATCGACTCCAGTACTTTTGAGTCTTGTACTTATCTTATCGGTCTGTAAGCCGAACCGCTAGGTTACGGGACATAAACAAACACTAACACACATACAGACAGACATACACATACATACATATATATATATATACGACGGTCTTCTACAGTTTCCGTCTACCAAATTCACTCACACGGCATTGGTCGGCTCGAAGCTATAGTAGAAGACACTCACCCAAGATACCACGCAGTGGGACTGAACCTAAAACCATGTGGTTGCGAAGCGAACTCCTTAACCACACAGCCATGACTGCTCAGTGAATCTCTTGCAGTGTTGTATTATCTTATTTTGCAGTGTTTTTTCTCTGCAACACATCAATATATTTTACTGGATGCAATGTCAGTCGACGGTGGCAAACGGATCACAGACACAGAAACAAAACTAATAATTTTGGGTGTATTTAAATCATACACCTATATATATATGGAGTAGGTTGTCTACAGTATTGCAAGACTGTGAGTATTTCGGTGAAGCCATTATGAATGATGTTTCCGTATTACGTGACATTGTGTAGCTCTTGTTTGTAGTGTCTTCTTGTATAATAAACACTTGTTTGATTCTTAAGTATTATATGAATATTTGCCTCTCATTTCATTGTTTTCGGTGCAATGGAAACCAGTGAACAATACAATAATTAGTGTCGATAGAACAAAACATATCGTAACCTTAACATTAAAAATAAAGTAATTAACATATAAGAAATCAGGATTATTTTATTTTAGAATAAATTCAACAGTACACTGACGTAAAATCAATTTCCTTCATAAACGTTCTGTATTTGGTTTCTACAATTCTAAATATGTGTCTTATTTTATATGTTGGGAATTATTTTAACGCGAAATTTCGAATAGTAGTATCTTTTATAATTTCATCTGTCATCTTCTTTGATTTTGACATTATCAAGATAGTTTCCATCCGATACAAATGAAGTTAATCACGATAATTATAGACGGAACTTTAGAAAGTTTATTTAAATACATTCCTAAAATATAGAAACCTTCATTTATTTTAAAAGTTAGAAATTAAACGAGTGATAATCTAAAAATGGAAAGTTGCTGGATTATTTTTATTGGATAAATTAAATATACATTGTATTACAGCAGATTTTAATAAAGGTTTTTAGCGATATTTATTACTGCACCCTGCTTTAGCAATTCTCTGAACTATTGATTTTAGATAACACCATGCATATAGAGTACATTCTTTGTTTACTGCAGCCATTTTACACAAGTGGCACATGATAAATTACTGTCCATTTTTTAAAGTTTAAAAAAAAATAAATATTTTCACGCATTATTTCATTGTTATTTTATATTTTACTACCTTGAACATTTCTGCTCAGTGAATCTCTTGCAGTGTTGTATTATCTTATTTTGCAGTGTTTTCTCTGCACCACATCAATATCTTTTACTGGATGCTATGTCAGTCGACGGTGGCAGACGGATCACAGACACAGAAGCAAAACTAATCAGTTGGATGTATTTAAATCATACACCTAAACAAAAATATGAACTCACACCACAGATTTTAGTTTCGTTCAAATTACAATACTGTTGAATTTAAGAATTTTCGAAATACGTTATGAAATATTTATTATCATAGCAGATGGGAGAGTAGTTATTTTGTGCCTAGTGTAATTAGATTCTAGTCCAGAAACAATGCATATAGGCGCAGCTTTCAATTGGTTTCACTATTCTAGCGATATTTGTGACATAATTCATGTTCTACTCATTGTTGTTAGAATTTTCAATGGGTTGTTGTGATGCAATCCGATACACAGAGCCAAACTAACATAATGGTTACGTGCAATTACATTAAATTTCTTTTATTTTTACTGTTTCAACAAAAATAAGATTCTATGTATTACAATAATTAAGATTCTATTATTACAAAAATAAGATTCTATGTATTACAATAATTTTCCACAAATACTCTCTTCCTTTCGATAGGTTATATTTTCCACGTTCTTGTTTGTTATATCGTCTTATATATTTCACACTAACCACAGTAAACAAGTGAATATGGATGTATACGTGTTCTGTCGTTAGTGATATCCAGTTTCTGATCTTCTGCCATATCTCTCCAGAATAAATCTGGAAGTATTCCAAACTGTCAAGATCTTACTGTCTTTGAAACGGTTCCATCCAAGAAATAAGCAAACGTTTCACGTTTAATTCAAATAAGCAAATATTTGAAATTTGATCAAACAATCTCTTTATTTCTGTCAAATATGTTGTTCTGTATTCTTAACCTTTCTTCGATTTCAAAGTCAGTTCTTCATGTTTTCGTTCTCTCCGGATATTTCTTCCTTTTCTGTTAATATATTCTTTAACCTTTTGATCGCTCTATCTTTTTTCATGCTTAAATAAATGTTAATCTGATTTCTATGTTAGTATTATTATGAGTGTCTGTATTTTTATATTACATTATTTTTTTCCATTTATTATCTTTTGTTTCCGACGAGAAACTATATTATTCTAGTCTCTTATTCCTAAGTTTTCTTTCATTTATTTAATTACTAATTTTATTTTCTGTGACAGAGTTACAACACATGATTGAACCGTCAAATCAGAATGTAATGGGAGCAATAAATTACATTTTATTACAGTTTTCTTTTCTATTCAAACCATTAATCATACACGTGTGATGTCATTGCTTTCAGATATAGGAAATAATGCTTCAAAAACAAAGAACTCCTTCAATGTTATTAGACAATTAGAGTAACATAAATAACCGACTATTGCTTTATTCTTTTAGTGGTTTCAGCCATTAGACTGTGGTCATACTGGGGCTTTGCTTTATTCTAGGACATAGTCGATTACCTTGACACTAGTAAATATTTTCTCAACCAGTACATTATTTTGTCGACATGGTGCTTATTTTAGCGACTCTAGAAGTATAGAAGGTAAAGTGAAAGTGAAGCCTGAGTTGAACTCAGAGAGATTGTTATGCTTAGTCAGAAGTGAACGACAGTGCCGATCACCCTTTTTTCCGGGCCACTGAGACTAGTAAGAGGTAGGTACCCTCAGACCGAAGAGCTCGCCCGAATACTTGCAATAGAGTGGACTCCGCTAAAGGCAACCAAGGACCAGGTGGTGGTGTTAAACCGGGTGGCTGATTAAGACTACCACCATTATATGACGTTATTTGAACTCAGAATACCCATAGCTCTAACGATTCTGTCAGTCCACCTCTTTAGACTGCTACTTTCTACCCGAAAGAATGAAAGGAAACGTTTACCTCGGCGGGATTGGAACTCAGAGCGCAGTGAGCCGGAACGAATACTGCAAGGCATTCTATACAACTCTATTAACGACACTGTCAATTCAATGCCTGTAAAATGCAATAACAACACACCACGGGATTTTGTCCGACGCACCACCACTTTGCCATTCGCCCGCCATATACTATTGCCAAATTTCGTAAATTTCTGAAATTCTAAATTTCTACCATTGTTTTGGATTAGATTTCATTTCGTCACTGTCTTATCGCTTAAGATGTGGAAATATGTCATTAATTACTACGAATCAACAGACTGCACATCACGTCTAATCCGAATGTGTTATTTTTTTAAAATTAATTAA
>JAOPJM010000754.1:7431860-7444911 GCA_027124095.1 Muusoctopus leioderma | reverse complement strand
TGTAACAAAATACAAAAATAAAAATGTTATACCATTTAAATGCTAAAATGACTTCTGAATCACGCTGTAATCCACCAAAGGGACATAACTGTCAACTCCAAGGCGAGCCACTGAGTAACCATCTACGCTACTAGAAATAGCAGCAAAATCTCTCTCAAATCACACCTTACCGAATTAAAAACGGAAAGGACACATTGTATAATATAGTCCGTGATACTGGTAAAAAGATGGGATATTCAAGTGTGTGATCATAGACCTGTTCAATCAGAGTTGACCTGGGTTATACAACAACAATAACAACAACAACAACAACAACAACAGCAGCAACGAAAACAACAACACCAACAACAGCAGCAGCAACGAAAACAATAACAACAACAGCAACAACAATGGCGACAACAACAACAACAACAACACCCATAACAAGAGCATTAATAAAAATGAACTAAAGAAGGAGCCTTGCTAGAAATAGCAGCCAAATCTCCCTCATCACATACTACCGTTTAAAAAAAAGGAAAAACACTTTGAACAATGTAGTCCTTGATATACAAAAAGACAGGAATGTCATGGATGGAATGCCTTTGATCATAGGTTTGCTGAATGAGGTTTGACTTGAGGGTAAACAATAACAACATTAATTAGAACTTTATTTTACAACAACAACAACAACAACAACGGCGGCGGCGGCGGCGCCTAGACGTGATCATTTCGTCTGTTAGAAATAACAGCAAATCTCCTTCGAATCACACCTTACCGCCTTAAAAATGGAGGATGTAGTCTTGGGTATTAAAAAGAAAATGACCGGATGGTCACGACGTGATCGTCTTTAATCATACTTCTGGCTGCTCGACCTTGTTTGATCAGGGGCTAAACGACCCCAACAGCAATAACAAGCAACAACAACAACAATGACGACGATAACTACGACGACGACGTCAACAAATATTTGAACGACAGTGATGAAATATTTCTATAAAAATATTGAAGACCAACCATGTAATTATTCACATTGCTATCCATTCCTATGCCAAAAAAAAATAAATAAATAAAAAGACAAAGGAATTACCTACTTTGCTTCGTACTAAGATAAACATTTTTATTTTCTATTAATTTTCATTTGCTGTTATTGTAGTTGTTGTTGTAGTTGTTGTAGTTGTACGAAGGCGTTGCACAGAGCAAAAATTACATATAATTACACATTGCATACACCTGAGAGAAACACGTAGCGGAACCGTGTCGTTGACTGTATACTTTGATCTTAACCAAATGGCTGAGAAGCGATTAACTTGGGAATAAGAAGAATATAAATGCGAATTAATAAATAACTAAGCAAATATATATAACAAAATATTCTAGAATTCAATTATACAATTCTACTTACTCTATTTCTTTCTACTTTGTGTGCTATACGCATTATTTTCATCATTTCAAACTGACAGAATAATCTCATGCTATCGTCACCTCTGTGTATTTAATTATATGTATGTTTGTATTTCTTGCGAACTCTTAGATTCCAGAGATCAGATTGCAATTTATTTTTGCACAGAATATTATATATATACATATACCAGGGGAGATTTCTTCGTATATAGGATTTTTTATCATAGGCACAGGACCTCGACATTGGGATATTGGTATTGCCGATTAGATCAACAGTATTACTCTATTGGTACTTATTTTATCGAGCACAGAAAGATAATAAGTCCACTTCCACGGGATTCGAACTCAGATTGTTAAAAGACGTTACGAAATACCGCAAATAATTTTGCCCCGGTCACTATCTATGTATATATATTAATCGGGGTGTTGCTATTGTTTAACCTCAGGCCAGCTCTGATCAAGCAGGTTTATATTCAAAGAATTTCCAGCCTTCGCCATCCCGTTTTTGTTTCGAATGTAGGACATCTTGCACTATACTAGCCAACGTATTATCCATCTTTTAAGATGGTAGAATATAATATGAGGGAGATTTGGCTGTTATGTCTAGCAGTTTGTGCGACAACGTTGAGGCTCCCTTGTTGGCTCGTATATATTAATATATATATTAATATATTAATATTACCTATATATCAATCATGTACAATAATAGTTAAAGGGTTCGCTTAGGAAGGGAAAGAGAAACTATCATAAAAATAGAAACAATAAAACAATTGTAGTTACAGTTCGATAGTACATTAATATAACGTTAATGTGGCCAATAGGATGAACAAATATATAAAAGTTAACTAAGAATGTGTGCATACTGAATCATATGCATTAATTCGAACACATCCCACCATTACACTAGCACACAATTACAAACTCAGGATAGCTGTGCCAGGCTCCGTAAAATGAATTCATCTGCATGACAGCATTTCCATAATCTCTCAAGTTTAGTATTTAAATATAGTTCTGGTTGAAGTGAATTTTTTAGGAGTAGTCTTTTCTGTGCAATGAATTGGTCTCGTCCTTCCTGCAATTTTTAGAAGGTCTTGATCTTTCAATGATATTTCTGTTGATATTGTAATTTGAAGCATTTTCTTTCAATGACCAGATGTAGTTAGAAAACTTTGTTGCATTCCGCCATTGAATAGATATGATTGTAAAATCTCTTAATATCCCTTCGGCCTTGCCAATATAGCGTTTTTGAGTGATATCAAGATTTAGATTTGTTGAGTTGTCTTCTGCTTTGTATACGATGAATTTTGCATTACATGACCCATCTAGTGGGCATATGTTGGTGTTCCTACCTTCCTTAGATATAGTGGGTTTGTGGAATACTTCATATTTGCAGTGGAATTATATCTCACCTTAACATTATATCTGTTAAATAGTTTCCTATATATATATATGGATAGTAGAGGTAGCTATACATATAGGGAATTATTTATTCAAAGCCATTCGTATGGTTTTGCATAAAACACAAGATATTTTGCATTATTTTGCATTATTTATTGCATAAAACACAAAATATTTTGAATTATTTATTCAAAGCCATTCGTATGGTTTTGCATAAAACACAAGATATTTTACATTCTTTGAAAATATTCTTTTAATGAATTGAAACTGCAGTAGAAGAAGAAAAAC
The DNA here is from genome assembly GCA_027124095.1 of Muusoctopus leioderma. NCBI lineage: Eukaryota > Metazoa > Mollusca > Cephalopoda > Octopoda > Octopodidae > Muusoctopus > Muusoctopus leioderma. The sequence goes on along the minus strand of JAOPJM010000754.1, from coordinate 7,441,845 downwards.
GAATTAGAACGAAGAAAGAAGAAGAAAAACGAATTAGAACGAAGATAAAGAATTTAATGATTTAAAATCACACACGTGAGTACATTTTTTCCATAACACTTCTGTGTTAATAATTTTTCCTATATATATATATATATATATATATATATACACACAGACATATATATACGGATATGAACTGATAATCAGAACTTCACGTCGGGGTGGCTTTGAGTTCATCGTCGTAAGTTCTCATCAACAACTTGTGTTTTCTAAATTAGGACATTTCTGACTTCAGGTGGAAGTTTCCTTTGGGGGCTTGTATATATCCGGACGGTTTGTCTGCAGGGGTCTGTCTTTTCGGTTGAAATTTGTTGGAGGAGCTCCACAAAGTCCTGCCTTTTTGTTTGTATTTTTTCTTGCATTGGTGTGCTATGTACTTCATCAACTCACTGCATTTGCTAGTTAAAAGTGTGAACTTTACGGAGAATGGTTCTTGAGTGTTTTCCTGTTGGTGTTTTGCTGCAGTGTTGTTATTGTCGATGTTGTTTTTGTTGTTTTTATGTTTCTTTTGTTATTTCTGCAGTAATTGTTGTTCTTGCATATTTTCTTTTTGTTTCTTTTGTTTGTGTTGTTGCGGCTTTGACAAACAATACGGATAAACACCGTATCGTTCAATATTTCTATATACAAGTTTAGAGGGAAAACAATTTTGATATAAACGCGTTGTTGGATTGGAAAAAAAATCAAGCTAATTTAAGAAGATACATTCTCAAAGCCAAACAAATAAAAGATATCGAAATACAAAATTAAACCAAAGAATATAGAAACAGAAAAATAACGAAAAAAACAAACAAACAAACAGCAATCACTAAAAAATACTGACCAACATCAATCTAATTAGAACAACACAAACAAAAATATAAATAAAAGACAATATGAGGAAGATTTAAGAATAGTAAATTCCATAGATGGAAATCAGGAACATGACGGTAATCTAAATTCGGAAATAATTAAATAATTAAAATCAATAGATCTCCATATGGACGAACGGAAGTACCTACCAAGGAGACAGTTCAATGAAGAAATAACAACAACAGCCAAAACATGGTAAAGTTGACCGTCGCAGATTTAAGGAAATGAGATACGAACATTAATTTCACCATGTTAAATGAAATAATATGTGCAACAGCCACAGAGGTTACAAAGGGAAGAATGTACACCCTCTTCCGTATTCAGATAGAAATATCAAAACCCAAGCAAATATGGAATATAAACATACAAAAAGATATACAATAAAGTAAGAAATCTCCAAATCCTTAATGAAATCAATAACGAAAGGGCACAAATGAAAACATGAAGTAGACACACATATTATAGAAATATAACATTGTAGCATCAGTAGTCACTTGAAAAATGTTTGCCGCTAAACTGCAAAACATAGCAACAGCATTCCATTGAACATGCCCTGCCACTAAACTACTACTGCATTCCTTTGGAAAAAGGTTTTTCGCTGAACTTTTACATTCGTTTTGAAAATTGATTGCCTATAAAGTGCCATGATTTATTTCTAACGTGACAGAATTCGTGTTTATTCAAGAATGAATTCATCCAACAATGGAGTAAACCATACACACATTAATTATTCTATTATAAAAGAAAGGGCACACTTAAATTTTGAGGGGCCCGCCACACAAAGACAAACCTCTACGCTTCACGCTTTCACGACTCTTGCCTCACAGAAAACGCCGCCTCGACGGTTCTATTCCCACGGGACTGCTTCACTACACTCATTGTCTGTCCGGCGACACAGATAAATACATTTAATTAACATATTAACCATTCTGAATTTGGGACACAAATACATTTAGAAGAAAATGAACAATCTTACATGGACGAATTCAAGTTGTACGCTGCAGATGATTAACAACTACAAAAACTGCTGCAGGTGGTACACGACTTTACTAGAGGAATTGATACGAGATTATGATTAGAAAAATGCGCTAAGGCAACTTTGAAGACAGGAAAATTGATTAAGAACACTAATCTAATTCTAGATAAATATAGAGACATCAGAGAATTATACCAAACACAGACTTACAAATACTTAGGAATCAAATAACTAGATGGTATACATTACACACAAACGAAGGAAAAGTTTAGGAAGGAATATTATAGACCGCATTAGAATAATACTAAAAACAGAGGTAAATGCCAGAAAATTGTAATATGCATCAGTATTCTAGCTGATCCAGTAATAAATTATATTTATAATATTCTCAAATGGACGCTACGTGAATTAACAAGACTAGATGATAAAATACAATAAAAGTAATGACTGCATTTAAAGAATATCTCTCAAATTATGGCATAGAAAGATTAATTCATCACGAATGCAGGAAATATGGGCATTAGTCAACTAGAACACTATAATAAAACATACTGTAGGACTACAAAATGATATAGTTAAGAACAAGAGGAAACTAATACAATTAGTTATAAAAATACGAATATAACAAAAGAAAAACGGTTTTCTCTGTCCAAGGACACTCAGAAATACAAAAGAGGCTTAAGTGACTGAAAGTTGTATGGAGAAAGGAGTAAACACAACACAGACTGTGTAAATGCTAAACATTGAGAACAAATGGGGTGGCAGAATACTATACTAAAAGGATGGCAAGAAAAGCCCTACATAACGACTACCTGAAAATACCGAACATGTTAGAAATAGATAAAGAAAAATCACAAAGGTAGCTGAGAAGTGCAGAACTCAGATTTGAGACTTAAGTATTCTCAAAGTATGAGATACGGTGAAAATGATTTAGCATTAACATAGACCAGAAAGGTCTCAGAGAATGATAAAGAGACAATTCTCGGGTATATGCCGATCTTCACAGATGGCAAGGTCACGATATTTGGTAAGATATTGTTGACAATTACCACCAGATAAGAAAATGCCCCCTAATGCGTGTAGCAAGCGAAAAAGTATCACTAACTAAATGGAGAAATTATCCATATATAAAGAGGTGAATATAAAGGTAAACAAAAAGTAGTACTGAGAACAAAAGAAATTCTATAATAATATAAGGATCGGGAATCCTTAAAATATATGATAATACATATATAACCAGAACTTTACCACTATCATATATAAACAACACAAATAGTACAGCACAACTAGGCACTGTACATATATTACACATAGTAATTTCAATACAATAAAAGATACTAAACCAAAAACAAAGCCCAGTACATTTCCAAGGCACACAAAAGCTGTTTGATTTTGGGAATGATACTGCACATTACTGAGCAAGTAGAGAATACAATTCAATACTATAGCTTGTAGCATGATACTCTAATGATTGGTCATCTGCGACTCTTTACATACGTCAACACGTCACGTTAGCAGTATATATAATTCTTCTGCAAATATTTCCGAGTGCACATGCCATCAGTACCTATTCGAGATGGGATGTATATATATGCGTGTGTGTTTGTGTATGTGTGTATGTGTGTGTATGTGTGTTTGTGCGTGTTTGTGCGTGTGTATGTGTCTGTGCGTGCATGTATGTGCATATATGTATATATATATATATATATATATATATATATATACAAGACATTAGATGTCCTTTGGCAAGTAATAACTTTGTGACAAATGTTTTTACAGTACCACCAGGAGCATCCAAAACATAGTTGACTCCATTCTGCTGAGGGATACTATTCACTATAGTTGAATAAGCAAGTCTGTGATTATGCAACAACTTCGGCTCATTTTCAGTGACATATTCAGTTAAGGAATTGATATCATATGATGTTTCTCTTATAAGCTCTGTAGCTAAAGTGTTGACTTCTGTTCGATTGGTTTTGGGGAGGCCAAATGAAGGTAGTTGTGGTCCATCCATAGATGCTATTTTATCTTCTATGTCAATTAAGGCTCTGTTGTAGATTTCATCTGTGTAAACTATGTCAATAGATAAATCTTCTTGACATAGTTAACAAAAACTGTAAGGGTAGTATCTCTAGAACCAAGAGCGTCCTGGGCAGCTGTTTCATTAGTAAAATAAACTCTTTTCCATTTTCTAAATGACCTGCTAGTTGCTGTACTGCAGGCTATCATTCATGAATGAGAAAGCTAAACATTCTCCAAAAGGCTTCATTGCTGCTTAACTAACGACTTTGTTGATAGTTAGTCTATATCGGATCCATTGTTAACATACTTGATAGACTCGATAGAATTACACAATTCTACGTTAATATGAGCGTTAAAAGTGTTAGTCAAGAGTGGGCGTTAAAGTTTCATTTAAAGACGTATCCATCTATTTTCAATTTCATTTTGTTCAATTCTCATTTTCATGACTCCAACATCAGGTTTTCTTCTGCGATATGAAGGATAACCATTTTCTCCTCTTTGAGTGTCTTTTAAAAATGGCTTTGGGTAATGTTTTGTACATTTATTGTATTTCATGCAAGGTGAATTGAAATTTTGAGAACCACATGGATCATGCATCATTTTAGTTCGAACTATTTCAAACAGCTCTTTGTCTATTTTATGGTGTGGAAGTTCAGCTGAGATAACAGAATCAATTTGATTATGTTCAATTTTGTTGGTCAGCCAATTCAAAATATGAGCATGAGGCAAAAATATTTGTTTGCCACTCAATAGTGTACATGTGGCATCATACAAGCCCACAAATGTTGAATTTTCTCATTAAATCCATTAGTTTTAATGTTTTTAAGTGAAACACTCTAGCAATGAGATCATGTGTATGGATGTGTGTTTGTTCAGGCAGTAACACATTGTGAATTTCCTTCCATTTTGCATTGCATGTAAATGTGATAAATAGGTTAGTTCGACCATAAGTGCGAACATATGTCATTGCATATGGCGTTCCTTCTTGCATTTAACGTGGGTTGCCAGTAAAGGTTGATGAAAGAATGCAAAGTTGGCCAAGCTCTCCTCCAGTGAGATCATTGCTGATGATATCTCTTAGATGTATATATGAATCACATCTTAATTTTCTCTGATCAGTTCTAATGTAACACAACATTTCTGCTTCTATTTTTACATACATATCAACAGCAAATTGATGTAAAATGTTTCTAGCGAGCAGAATATCGTTTACTGAATTACTGTCAATCATAGATATGTAAGCATAGAAGTCCAAATAAGAAACTGTTTTGCTAAAATGTACACTTGGGTAATTGCAAAGTGATATCCATATTCCCCATAGACAAACATTAAAGGATCCTGCAAGGTATCATAAGATGTATTGGTTTCATTGATGAATTGCAGATTATTGGCTTGAATGTTAAACACAATGTCTCTTTTGCCATCTTCTTCAGTAGTAAGGATCACAGCAACTTCATTGCATCGTGGGAGATTAAATCATGTAGCATGTTTAGTCGGAGGTCTCTTGTCGGCATCAATGATGATGTTGTATTCTATAGCAGGTACATGTTATTGAGTATATTTAAAAGTTTGAATGAAGCATGTTTTGAAGTTCAACAATTAGTTCCAAACTTGTTGCTGGGTTCTATTGCATCTATTTTCTGCTTGATGCTGCAAGTCTCCAACAAAGTACAATTGAAGATACTTTGGTTCTTCATGAGATAATGGTTGTAGTGAACCTATTCTGTGATATATTTGACCAAGAACTTTAAATGTAGGCATGAACCCTCCTTCAGTAATGATATTAACCCCCAATGAGGTCATTTGAAAATGCAGAATTGTATGCTTGAATATTTTGTAAAAAGTGTTCAGATTCAGATGTAGTGCCTGTAAGAAGAGTTCTCAAAGTTTCTGGAGGTTCCAAAAGCGCAGGTAATTGAAATGTTCCATTGCTACAACATAATCCTGGTGATTCTTTATCGCACATTTTAGGACCAAACTTATCACATATTTTAGACATTGATCCAATAGTAATCACTTTATCAGTTGCATAATTATATTCCACTTCCAAGCATTGAAGGTTCCAGATCATGTTTGACCGTGACTTGTTATTTGAGCATGAATCCGTTCATAATGCTGTTCCTCTATTTCTTGCTCTCTGTAAGTTATGTGTTCTAATTGTTGTGCTTGAAGCCTGGTTTGACGTTGCTCAGAAGATTCTTGTCTATATCAATATTTCTTTAATTATTCTGTCTGAATTCAGGCTTCATGCTGTTCAACATTTTTGTGCTCTTTTCTTCCGCTCTTTGAGTAACCTGCCTTTCAGCTTAAGCACAGTGTCTAGCTTTATGCTGTTCCAAAGACTCTCCCTGTATTTGGGCAGCCTGTCTTTCAGCTTGTACTTGAAGTCATTGATCGCGTTCTTCTTCTGTTTCAGCTGTTCTTTGTACTTGCATTCTTTTAGTGGCAGAAGACCTTCCATAGAAAGGGCGTTTCTTGGGTGGCATCTTGATTTATGAATTTGCCTGCAATATAAAAAGTTTTTATGGAGGTAATGAATCAATCTAGAAAAATATGGTATTTTCTCGATTTTAAATATACACACAAAGAAGCCAGTAACACAATTAACATGTTGCTTATGGATACATGTATTCATCTGCAGCTAAACAGTTTACACAAATACAAAATAAAGTTATGTTTTTTAGACTGTGCATACATAACCAACTACCAACAATTATCCATCCAATAATCATTAATTCCCAATGCACAACTGGATAATACTGGTCCCATGGAATTACTGCCATCAACCTTCAATACCGAAGGCTGTAATGTAATACTTTCATTTTGTGAATGTGATGAACATCAAATGAAATACTTGTTCTCAAAAATACTGCTTTAATTATTTAATGTGATAATTAAATATATAAATAATCAATAAGAATAATATCGCAATACTTCTCAATGTGAAGATAAACTTGATAAATAACCAATAATGGTAATACAAATAAGTTTAAGAGTTGGATACTACTGAGAAATATGAGTTAAAATGTGGTTAAATGTGTCTCGTTATGTCAAAGACATTAATCACCAACCGTTTATAATTTTATTTTTAAAAGTCTAGTTATCATCTCGTTTAAGTCGCTTTTCACTAAAAGACAGGAATTTGAAAATAAACAGTATGTTTGTTGCACATGCGCATAAGCATGAACTCGTTCGAGTATCATATTTATTATCTATTATTATATTAAGAGCATTGTTTTTTTAAGCGTTCTGTATTTTAAGAGCATTCCAAACGTGACCATTCCGTTTTTCTTCTTTAAAGCATTGTATATATTAAGAGCGTTCCAAGCGTGACAATCCAGTTCTTTATCTTTAAAGTGTTAGTATACACACACGCACATATGTATATATGTATACTGTATTATTATTTAAAGAACATTCCACACGTGACCATCCCGTTTTTGTTATTTAAAGCATTCTATTTATTAACAACGTTCCAAACGTGACTATACCTGTTTTATTTAAAGCGTTCTAACCTCCAATTTATGCGTTTCAAACGTGACCATCCCGTCTTTTGGGAAGCCAAAATTCGGCTGTTCACACACACACCACTGTCACCAAACATGCTACACATAGCAGCCAAATCTCCGTGAAACTTCACCCTACCATCGTTTGTTACGATGGTAGGTTGTGGATGACTTCGCTGATATTTCTAGCCGCTGTAGACGCATCCGCACAACTATGTCAGGTATTTTTATTAAAAGAAAAATATACAAAGCTGCTTTCACCATCTTAACAAACAAATGTAGGATACAGTTTCACGGAGATTTGGCTGGTATTTCTAGCATATTGGGCAATAGCAGTAGATGTCGTGTTGAAGAAAAGCTAAGACATTTTAATAACAAACCGCTAAAGGCGATTTGGTTTGGAATTTCGTATTTAACTAACTATAACCAAAAACTGGTGTTTATTTTGAACTTACTGGGCGGCCTAATCACCTCTATCACTACACAATATTTCCAATTCACAAAGTTACTAAATCACTTATGAAAGCACTTACCACTATGTCAAGATGAGTGTCTTCTATAGTTATGATTTTGATTCAAGAATTTGCCAGACAAATAAAGATATTTCCTGAAGGTAATTTATCAATCTAGAACAATATGGTATATTGTAGCATTTCATATACACCTGGATGCATGTATTCATTCGCCGCTAAACAGTCTACACAAATACACAACAAAAAATGCAACATGTACAAACAGCACAACTACACATACACATTTAACATGTAAATATACATCAATACACACATGTACATATACACAGAAACAGTCACTTATAAGCACAAAGATTATGAATTATTGACTAATTTTCAGTGTGAACAGTTAATTGAGAGCTTAGCATAGGGGAAATTGGTTAAGTATCACTCGTGGACGAAATATTTTTCTACTAAAGTTATGTTTGTAAAATCTACATACATATCCAACTAGAAAAAGAAAAATGATACAGTAATCATTTATCGTCAAGAACAACTGGATCGCCGTAAACCTTCAGTACAGATGGCCAAAATGTAATACTTTCATATACTTTCATTTTCTGAATGTAACGAACATCAACTGAAATACTTGTTCTAGAAAATTCTGCTTTAATTATTTAATGTGACGATTAAATACATAAATAATCAATAAGGATAATATCGGAATACTTCTCAACACAATGTGAATATGATGAAGATGAAATTAATATATAATCAATAATAATAATGCAAATAAAACATTATTTAGTTGAATACCACTAGGAAATATGGTTTAACATGTTAATTGTGTCTCGTTATGTCAAAGATATTCATCACCAATAGTTTATAAGCTTCTTTTCAATAAACGAAAGTATTTGATAATGAAACTTCAATATCGATGAAGTGTTTACATTCTCGATTATGTCTTTTATATACTTCCGTACTGAAGGTTGACGGCAGTAATTCCACGGTGCCAGTGTTTACGTAGTGGGGCCATTTGAATTTCATATTCCTCAAACTAAACACAACAAAACAACGTAAAAATTAATAGCACCATTAAATTCATTGTAAAAAGCTAGTTACTACGAAGTTACTTTAAAATTACTAATTTGAACTGTTTCGTTTTCTATAGAGAACAAATAAACAAATAAACAAATAAACAAACATCCTCTTTCATATATATATATATATATATAAAGATGTGTACATGTATGTGTTTGTTCCGGGAGAACAACTTCTCCTGAGACACTTTATGTGTTAAAAAACACCATAAGCTCCAGATGACGTCAGCTAGACTGTCAGAAACCAGTGTTTCAGAGTGATTTCTCTTTCTCAGTAACAGACACCACCAGATCATTTGGAGCTAAGTAGGAACTTTAGTTCCTATATAGAAATCAGGAAAAATATAATTTACTTATGTGTGTGAAAGCTGGTCAGGCTGGAATTAAATCAGTATAAGCATACAAGACAGCGGATGTATAAATAATGATGTGTACATGTGCATTTTGTCGCGGAGAACAACTTCTCCCAAATGACTATAGGTGTTAAAAAACACCATAATGATGTCAGCTAGACTGCCAGACACCAATGTTTCAGGGTGGAGCTTATCATGTTTTTAACACATAAAGTCTCTAGGGTGAAGTTTTTTCTCCGCGAGAAAACACACAGTGGGTGACGGTGCATGTTTGCGTGTATACAAACATGTTAGAAATACATGTATACATCTCTATTTCTACATCTGCTGTCTTGTGTGCTTATGCTGAATTATTTCCCGGCTGGCTGGCTTTCACGCACATCAGCAAATGTTATTTTTGCTGATTTCTATATAGGAACTAAAGTTCCTACTTACCTCCAAATGAACTAGTGGTATCTGTCACTGGGAAAGTGAAATCACCCTGAAACACCGGTGTCTGGTAGGTTAGTTCACGTCATTTGGAGCTTATGATGTTTGGATACATAAAGTCTCTCCGGAGAAGTTGTTCTCTGGATCAAATTACACAGCGGGTGCCGTTGCATGTTTACGAGTACACATACATGCTAGAAATACATGTAAACAACTATATTTCCATATCCTCTGTGTAATTAGGTTGATATAT
>JAOPJM010000754.1:7157226-7167476 GCA_027124095.1 Muusoctopus leioderma | reverse complement strand
GGCTATAGTAGAAGACACTTACCCAAGGTGCCACGCAGTGGGACTGAACCCGAAACCATATGGTTGCGAAGCGAACTCCTTAACCACACAGCCATGCCTGCGCCTATTAGGAATAATAGTTCAGGTATATTTAACAAACAGTTAGACTAATTGAACATTGATGTAGTAAACGCAGAGCTAGATTCAGTCTTCTGAATCCTGTATCGCAACTCTTATATTGATAAAATATACCTTATACAGTACATTTAAGGCTAATCCGGCCAACTTGGAACGTGTGAAGAGAATCCTGACGGCAATGAGAGAAAATGTTTTTAAAAATGTTGTTTCCCTATCTGACGAATGGATTTATTCGAAACATCAGGTTTTACGCCTACGCACCTAACATGAACTTATCGAAATTCATAAATTTCACTGGATAGTTTATCAATTAAACTTTTGCGTAAATATTCATGTTCAAATCTACAGCAGGTGTCTCGTCGATATTATTGTGGAACTATATATTTTAACATTGCTTCTGTTCACTTAGCTTTCAGGAATGAGTGCCAGTTTCACCTGGTGATTTTACTTGTAAAACTTAATGGCTTTTATTAGAAGGAAATATATCGCTTATCCAAGTCACACTACACCACTGGCGCCGCACACCAGACCTTAATAACTCAACGGGACGTAAGAGTCATTTATATTACATAAGTGTGGTTTATATTACATCAAATTACAACTATATGAATTACTATGGATAGTATATATGTAATTGTTCAACATCCTATCGACGCATCCATTTGCTGCACACATCTTGTGCCTGGTAACAAATAATTATTATAAAAGTTGGCTTGTTGTTAACATATGTAAACAGCAAGTAGTTGCTAGAGAACCTATATCTGGTGAAATGGCGATTTTGACAGAGCATGGATAACTTGATATAGCGACATTTCTTCAAAGAAAATCTCAAAATTACTTCAATCTTACACAATTGAAAGCTGGGGTTTATTAATAACATATCTATCTCACTTTGATGAAACATCAAATCTAACTTATCGGTAACCATAGAAACAGATGGAAATATACAATTCATGAAAGTTTTCCGAAAAGCTGAAGCATAGATAGTGTTTGCAACTCAGCTAGACAAATACATTAATTCCCCATCAAACCATGACTGCGAACGGAAATGGATGTTTTACAATGTGTTGCTTCAGAATTTAGTAAATCAAATATAAATGACACAAACAGTCATATTGTTTTTTTTTTGGTCATATATTAGGAAATTAATTCATTTCCTCTCATGAGATAATTATTTGTCATATTTAGATATTTAGCGATTCTCCTAACGAATCATTTATTTAATTTCCTCATCATACAGATCCCCAACCGATTCCAATGACAAAGACAGATGATCAAAAAAGAAGAAAAAAAAAACCCCACACAAACCCCCACAAAAAACAAAACAACGATTACAATAAAATAATACAAAAAACGAAAAGTACGGAACAATTCAATTGCATAGAATTAATATCTTGAGAATGTTCTTCATACCGATGTGAACCACATATTTTTGATGAGAGAAACAGTTTTGTGAATGAAACATGTGATCTACTTGACTGTCGCTTCTTTCATTTTCTCCTCCACACTATTGTACTATGTTTCATATTTCTGAAATCCATAAAGGAATGTGAACTCGATACTTTCATCTAAGGAAGAAAAAAGAAAAGAACATGATGGGCGCAGGCATGGCTGTGTGGTTAAGGAGTTCACTTCGCAACCACGTGGGTTCGGGTTCAGTCCCATGGCGCGGCACCTTGGGTAAGTGTCTTCTACTATAGCCTCGGGCCGACTAATGCATTGTGAGTGAATTTGGTAGACGGAAACTGCAGAGGCCCGTCGTATATATATATATATATATATATATATATATATATGTATATATGTGTTGTGTCTGTGTCCGTATCTGTTTGTAACATTAGCGGTTCGGCAATAGAGACCGATAGAATAAGTACTGGGGTCGATCTGATCAACCTCCAAGGCGGTGCCCCAGCATGGCCGCAGTCAAACGACTGAAACAAGTAAAAGAGTAAAATAGTATTTAAAAATATATTTCTTATTTTCTATATTTCTTTTGATTATTATATTTTTTATTGGAGCTTTTAGAAATAGATATATCTTCATTCATCCCTCTCACTCCCTATCTCACATCCACACTTCATTATTTAAAATGTTTTGGCTAAACACAATGTTAAATACAAGCATGCATATTTGTACCTATACCAGTGTTTCAAAATGAATGAATTATCAATATGTACTTATGATTGACAATAATAATAATCTCACCTTTAATAAAACAATTTGATCTTCTTTGGGCAATTCTTCAAATCCTGGCAATCTCTTAGCAAATTCAACCACCAGTTTTGTCATTGCAACACATACTAAAGCCATTTGTTTCAGCATGTTATTCTGAAGCTCATCTTTATTTTTTGTGTTCAAAATGTTTGTTTCCTGCAAAATAATACACACCATCATGAATAGATATCCAATTGATAATTTAAATTAAGTAATACATTTTATGAATTACAAGAGTAAATTCAGTAGGAAGAGGCTTTTACAATTGGATGTTCTCACTTTCTCTGATATATAACGTAATTTAATACAAAAATAGAAACGTACATATGACTATTATATTATCTAAATAATAACTATATATGATAGTACATTATCTAAAAAGTAACTTCTTTATTCTTATGTTTTTTTTTCTCTTCCTCCCCTCCCCACCACTACCACCTCCTCCACCACCACCACCATTATCAACATAATTATTATTTTAACATCTGATGTTATCTGATATTATGGGTTAGACAAGTCTGCAGTATGGCATCACATCAGTGATGCTAAATCTCACTACTTCTTCCCATGTCTTACTCTGATACAGGTACTTTCAACAGTCAGCTCATGGCAGTTTTCATTCAGCACAACCCATCTATTTGCAATACATATCACTACCAGTTCAGTTGCCACTTCAGTAAACACTTGGCAAATACTTTAATACCCAGCTGCATTCTCAGCTTAAGTGCAAACTACCTTTCATGCAAATAAATGTACATCTAATAGGTCATAGCCAACTAATTTTTCTCCAACCTTTGTGAATCTTATGCATTCACTTGCAAACAGAGGTAACAGCCTTTTGAATTCCTATGAGTTTCTCACTCTAGTAATTCCATCTCCAGCAACACTATTGTGCAGATACTGACTTATTGAACATCAACTACATCAATCTCATCAGTCTAGGAGGGCCTACAAAGGTCATAGGCACATCTCCTTCACCTTTGTCTAACTTAACTCTTTCGTTATCATATTTTTAATGAAATACACAGCCTATGACTTTCAATTACTTTGAAAATAATGAAGAACTTGGAGGGATTCAGTAAAATAACTTTCTTGTTATTAAGTTGGTGTTTGGAACATAACTTAAGAAAAAGTTCTTACATAAATTTATAATGGAAGGTTTAAATTTAAATATGAACACTTTAAAACAAATGTTTTTTATCATAGAAACAGGGGTGGTTTCAGGCAGGTTTGGTATCAAAAGGGTTAATAATAAAACGAAACTTTCACAAAAACTATCTCCAGCACTAATTATGTCACCTAACTTATCAGAAACTATTTACATTATCTAGCAAACCATACCAGCTGTACATGGACTTCATGTTTTTGGTGCTCCTGTAGCTAATTATGATTGTACCTCAAGCTCTATAATCAAAACACTGGATCTTTGTCAGTCTGCTAGATTTCTTACTTTTCCTTTTGCGTACCCAGATTACACAATATTTTGTTCCTACTAACTCCATTCCTACATATTAACAAGGCCATTTCCCACATTCTTCTAGTTTTTTGTTGTCTGCTACTAACTAGTATTTTGGTCATTGTCAAGGTGGCATTTAGGCATTTGTGTTTTCCACATTTGGTACTTTTTCTGTAGCTCTTCAACAAATTCTCCAAAGAAAACAGGCCATCAGTATATAAAATAAGTATATAAATCAATTTATCATTTTTTAGAAATTTTGTGAACAAATGGCTATGAAGACTATACTTATTCAAGTGAAGAAATCAATCTATTGATGTTGGCTAGCCCCAGCTAGCTCTGTGCAGACCTAAAGTATGGCAGTGATATCTGAATGAATGAAGTATTTAATTAGTGTTTCTAGCAGTGATCATCTTTTCTTCATTGTGGGAATGTTGTCCTAAGATTTAGGTACTAAAATGTGTTTACTGTGGCAAGGTAGTGTGTAGAGAAAAATTCACTGCTACATTTAGCAGGATGTGCTACTATGTAGAAAGGGAAATTATAAAACACTCAGTCCTAAATTCACAACTGATTGTGTCAATTATGAGAATGACAAGAAGAGAGCTCAAGACAAGTTATGGTGAATGCCCACCAGTACACTGTTTAAAGTTATCTGCAATTGCATATTATTTAAAAAAAATCTATTTCCTCACTTACAAAACTTTGTTAAGCATAATTTTCAATTGTTATCTTAGACAAAACATTTTCAAATTTGTCTACCAAAAAATTGTAAATAAAACTAATTGAAATATATTTTGCAAAGAAATACAATGTTTTCTTTTATTGAATTCTTAAATTATTCACACATTTTATAAAATACAAAACTCTTACTAACATACGTTTCAGTATAGTTTATATTACATAACACATTTATTGATTTATTCAGTAGTCTGTGTTAAATGTATTAATCTCCAAAAATCTGAAACTAATCAATAAAGCAAATCCTCATCTTGACATATTTTCTATAATCCTATCTAGTTTGATGTTAATCTTACATCAATATACATATTAACTCTTTAAAAGTAGCTAGAATATTGTATTTATAAAATTCAGTTAATTCCTCAACCAAAAGGCGTTACAATTTTAACAAAATCTTTAGCTTAAGTATCATTTATCTGCATAGTAAACATTTACAAACAATTTGAGTACTGATAAGTGAGAGCACAGGTAATGTTGTGTGATTATGAAGTTTGCTTCACAACCATGTGGTCCCAGGTTTGATCCCACTGCACAGTACATTTGGCAAGTCTCTTCTACCATAGCCTCAGATTGACCAATGCTTTATAAATAGAATTTGGTAGACGGATACTGTGCAGAAGCTATACATATATATATATCATCATTTTATGTTGGTGTTTCCATGCTAGCATGGATTGGACGGAGATTTCTTGAGGTAGCATTTTTATGGTCGGATGCCCTTCCTGTCACCAATGATACTGATTAAGTATGGGAATATATATATATATATATATATAGTAGAAATGTAAAAGTCCTTGGTACAGTGGTATGTATTTGAAAAAAGAAGAGAATGACTTTTTGGTGTTTATATATTTTTTTAATTTATTTAAATTGGTGTTAATACACTGTGACTCTTTCTATAGGAGTTACTCGCATAAGAGCGATTTTCAAACTGGATATAACTTCAAAATTTCTCGACCACTTTTTTCAAATACATACCACTGTACCAAGGACTTTTACATTTCTACTATATATATATATATATATATCATCATTTTACATCTGCTTTTCCCTGTATGTATGGGTTGGATGGGTCCTCTCCAATATAGCATCTCGCCACTTCTCTCAATCCTTCCTGAGATTCAGCATCCTGAGATCTTCTTCCACCACCTCTGCCCATGTCATCCTTGGTCTACCTCTTCCACACCTCACCCATCTGTCATCACCCATACACATTACATGTCCATACCAATGCAATCTTCTCTCTTGCACACTACAAATAATTCCTCTTATACCCAGTTTTTCTCTCAACTCATCTGTGCCTCATCGTTCATGCACATTAACATTACATAAAATGTGTGTGTGTTTAAAAATCTTTGGTCTTGCTGAGGAATATTATTGCTGCTATAAATTCCAGATTTTTTTCAGTAAGTTCCATGACTAACAATGAAAACTACTATTTTAAACATAAATATACACACTTTCACATCCTGGTTTATTTGATTATAATCACTTTATGGAACTTATGTAAAACATTTTGCTAGATTTACATCAGTTTCTATCTGTTACAGTTTATTTATATTTAGTTCTATGCAAGTAGGCCTCTAGCAAATCATACATACATACATTACATACAGTGGGCTAACCTAGAAAATCTTCACAGCAAGACTTTGTTTACATAAAACTAAATGGATTATTTCATACACTGCGGAGAGTAAATATGTTGTTGTTGTTGTTTAGTGGCCTTAATTGAGCAGACCTATAATGAAAGGCATTCCCGTTATGACCCTCCCAACCTTTTTATCAAGCACAGTATACCCTGGACAATGCTATCCAAAACATACTTCCTTTTTCTTTTTAAATGGGTAGGTTGTAATTTGAGGGAAATTTGGTTGCTATTTCTAGCAGGTTGACTAACCACATAAAGGCTCCCTCACTGGCTCGAGTGTAAATGTGTAAATAAATAGTGGTTGCTTTTGATCTAAACAGAGACATCAAATTAACCACATGGCTAAGCCTCCTACACTCACAAAATGTGTGGCCTTCTGCCTAAGTTAGAAATCGATACTGGTCGTTTTTTGTCAAAGCGTGACATCATATATTGTAAAACAAGTGGGATAGAGTTTAATAAAGAGGGTGTTTCTTTTGAAAACATTAAAAAAAATAAAAATAAAAATAGTAAGATAAGAAATATTTGTACTTTTAACATAACAAAAGCATAAAAGGACAATGATGTAAATTTTTGAAAAGCTATGAGGACTGTTATTATATATACATTCTCTTCACACACCAATTCAACCCAACTACAGTACAAGATAAGCTCTTACTCTTTCACTGGTTTCAGTCACTGGACTGTGGTCATCATGGGACATATTAACCCCAGTACTTATTTTCCAGCCTAGTACTTATTTTGTTGATCTGTATTTATCAAATCTCAACGACACTGGTGCCATGCTGCATCGGTCCTACCTCTCCTTTGGACAACATTGGCGGCATGGAGAGTGATAGACTTGCTTGCTACATGGGCAACTGCTGGTCTTCCCACAAACCTTGCCCAGACTTTCACCCTGGAGAGGAACTTTTAAGGTGTAGATACATGGTCAACCCTGACTGACAGAGGCTTTCATAAGTTACACTTTGAAATGAAGGGACACAATGCCGGTTTACATTGGTTTAAACATAAACACAGACATGGACACAGAGACACACACACACACAATGGGGTTCTGCACAGTTTCTGTCAACCAAATGCCACTCACAAGGTATTCATCATCTCGAGGCTACAGTAAAAGACTCAGGGTGCCCTGCGGTGGGATAGAACCCGGAACCACGTAGTTACAAAATGAACTTCTTAACCACATGGCTATTGCTAACTCATTTTGAGTGCCTTGCATTATTATTCAGTCTTTTAAACATTTCAGCTAATTTAGTTTTGTGTTTGTGTGTGTGTGTGTATGCATGTGTTTGTATATTTGTGTGTGTATGCATGTGTATGTGGGGGGAGAGAGTGTACATTTAAAAAAATGATAAAATAAGTTCCGAGAATATGTGAAAATGCTAATTTCTCTCTGTAAATAAACACTGCCAAGTAATTTGATTGCAGTTGTTGTTTAGCCCCAGGTTAGCTTTTAGCTAAGCAGACCTATGAGGAATGGCATTCTATCCAATCTTTTTATCAGGCACAGTGAGTGTATCTAGAACTACGCTATCCAATATGTCCTTCAATTGATTTTTAAGACGGTAGGGTGGGATTTGAGGGAAATTTGGCTATTATTTCTAGCAGGTCAAGCAACCACATACAGGTTTCCTCTTTGATTGACTAGATTGCAATGATATTGAGTGGTTTCATGAAGATTGAACAATCAAAATTTACTTGGTTGTCATACTACTACGAAATTTCATGAGAAATTTACTCTTAACATCCTGTAAAAAATTGTCTAAGTCCTGTAATGATTGAGCAGAAAATGCCTAAAAACGGTTTGTTTGCTGCTTATTTATTATGAAATTTACAGGTAAGAAATACAGGTGCTTGAAGTGTTTCCACACACAAATATTTCACTTACACCAGATATATAGTTCAATAATTCATATAAATTTGATGACGTGATACTGTGTGGAACAGGGTCCTACAGAATGTTAAGAGTTAAAGCAGGTTCTACATAGTTACTCGGCCTATCTAAACAATTCTATCTCCCTATGTCAACCAATGTACAATCTTGTACATTTACATAGTCGTTTTTTCATCCCTACTTTAGCAAGTATGGTGAAGGTTGTGCTTTGCTAATGAGGTGCAAATAAGACTGAAACATACTCAGAGTTGTCTTCCATACATGCTGGAAAAATGAAAAATAATATTAAACATTGGCTAATATTGCCCACCGGCTGCCACTGTATAATTATTTCTAGTTAGCTTTTTAATGCTCCCTATATTAATTATATAAAAGGCGACAAATTGGCAGAGTCATTAGAGAGTCGGATAGAATGCCTTGCGGTATTTCCCCTGTGACTCTCTGCATGTTCAAATCCTGCCGAGGTCAACCTTTCAGGGGTCAATAAATAAAGTACCAACCCAAGATGGTGGATTGATGGAATTGTTAGAGCATCGGATGGGATGCCTTGTGGTATCTGTTCAGGACCTCCACATTCTGAAAGCAACGCCTGTGACGCTACTGGTGCCAAGCTGTATAAGACCTTGCTCTTCTCTTGCATGACATTAATGGCATGGAGAGAGGAGACTTGCATGCATGGACAACTACAGGTCTGCTATAAAAAAAAACCCTTGCCCAGACCTGTGCCCTGAAGAGGAACTTTCCTGGTGCAGATCCATGGTCTTACAAGATATATGGAGGACTACGGAAATTAAATATCTTAGCATTAACTATTTAATTTTAATCAGCCAAACATGTGGCCTAACATAGAGGCTACATGTTTTTCAAAGTTAAATCTCAAAACATCATATCTAACAAACAAAGGCAAAATAGCTTTAGCTTGAAATCCAACTTAAATACCTTATCTATCTGATTAGCTATCATTGAGTCAAGACTGTACAAGCAAAACTGTCTAACAGGAACAACATTTGCTCAATTATTTCTGGGACCCAC
Source organism: Muusoctopus leioderma (assembly GCA_027124095.1). Classification (NCBI taxonomy): domain Eukaryota; kingdom Metazoa; phylum Mollusca; class Cephalopoda; order Octopoda; family Octopodidae; genus Muusoctopus; species Muusoctopus leioderma. The sequence continues at coordinate 7,158,368 of JAOPJM010000754.1, read as the reverse complement.
TCACATTGTCACAGGTAGGAGTAACAATGCCCTAATCGAGCTGGCATATGATCAAAGACATTCCAGCTATGGCCATACCACCTTTTTTTGTATATCTATGACTACATTGTGTAATACGTCTATTGGTTTTTGGGGGGTTTTTTTGTTAAGACAGTAGGGGTGTGATTTGAAAGAGATTTGGCTGCTATTTCTTGCAGGTTGAATGACTATGTAAAAGATCCCTCGTTGACTCAACATGACTGATTTTTTATTGTTGTTGTTGTTCAGCTCCAGGTCAACTTGATTGGGCAGACAATGATCAAAGGTATTCCAGCCATGACCATACTATCTTTTGTTTTTGGCAGGGAGGAGAGGGTATTATTATAATTATTATTAGTTTATTTTATACACAATTCTGTTCAAGTACAATCAAAGTGTTATTATTAATTTAATTTATACACAGTTTAACAGAAAGTAACATGTCTAAGTGGTTAGTTGGAATTAATATATTTGTTAAAAAAGTATGTCTTCAATTTATTTCGGAAAACCATGTAGTCAGATAACACTCTTATATCGGCTGGCAAATAATTCCAGAAACGTGGTGCGATATACCCAAAAGCTCAACTAAATGAATGATTACTGAATCGGATCTGAGATTATGTGATGTAAGGGTTGCTGGAGCTAAACTTAGTAAGTCCTTCAAATATTTTGGTGCAGAGCCAAAGATACACGTATGGACAAGGGAACATATTTTAATTTTTATTCGGAAGGAGATCGGTAGCCAGTAAAGTTCAATTAATGCCGGTCTGACGTGTTCAAATCTACATAACCGTTTAACAAAACGTACACAAATGTTTTCAATGATTTGGAGCTTTTGCAATCATGTTTTGCCAATTCCAGTCAGAATAGCATTGCAATAATCCAAATTACAGACAATAAAACAATGAATCAGATGTTTTGCATTTTCTTCACTCAGAAATGTCCTGATCCTGTAAAGGCTGCGCATGTGAAATAGACATTTCTTACGAATATTCCTGATGTGTTCGTCAAACTTTAGATATCTATCAAATGTCACTCCTAAACTTTTTGCTGTTGGTGAGAAACGTATCTGAGATCCAAATATATTCATTGTAGATATTTGCACTGTATTTATATTATGACGC
>JAOPJM010000754.1:7009079-7019251 GCA_027124095.1 Muusoctopus leioderma | reverse complement strand
GTTGAACTGGGTGTCAAGTTTCAGAGCAGTATGAAAATAGAGAATTTACTTTGTGTGTTCTCTGCTACGTCCGCTTCTTTGCCTGGCCGATGTTATCATCAAGCTGGTGAGCCATATTTTGAAATATGTTCAAAATTGAACGCGCACACAAAAGCCATTTGTTTACGCGTGCCTTGGCGTGCGATTTCGCGAGTTGCGTAAATCCCTACACTAGTATAAGATTACATGCAATGCATTTTGTAACGGATGAGAATTTCTTTTTCATCTATTATATTATTAGTGGTTATTCCGTACATTAAATATATAATATAAAAGGTTAAATAAGGAATTAAGAAAAATTATAACGCTGTAATACAACTGTGCTGTCAAATTAAGATCTCGACGGAGTTTTTTCTTCAGGCAATGTAAATCAGTTACTCACTATGCATATGTCACGTATTACAAGCTTTATCAGTTCACTAGGTTGTCTCCCTTGTTCATTAATTTATATATATATACATCATCAATTAATACATATTTCCAAAAAGATAAATAAAATAAGTAGTTATTTCCCTTATATTATTTTCGTCAATGTTTAAATATATATATATATATATATACATTCGAGGGTTGTACCGAAAGTAATGCAAAAGTGGGCCTAGCTTTTGTATTAACTGACATAGGTCGTTCAAATTTCACATGTTGGTCGAGTAACTCTTATTCTATACAAAGGTACTACTAAACATAGTCTCCATGACAAGTGATGCATTTGCACCATCGTTGAACTCAACCTTCGAATCCTCTTTGAAAAAATTCAGCTGTGCACGGTTGTACCCACTTCTTCACAGTCACTTTCACCTCGTCTGTGTCATCAAATCTTTGTCCCCGAAGACTGTCCTTCATTGGACCGAACCGGTGGAACTTGGAGAGCACCAGATCCGGGATGTACGGTGGATGGACCACTGACCAGCCCAATTTGCCGATTACCTGATGTGTTGCCAAAGATGCGTGTGGTCTCGCATTGTGAAGATCGTTTTCAGTTAACCTCGGTGGGGTTTGAACTGAGAGTGCAGTGAACCAGAATGAATACTGCATTAAGCATTCTATCCGACGCTCTAACGACTCTGCCAATTCGCCGCCTCTTTAATTGCCTAAACTCTTAAACCCGTTGACTATTTACAAGGAGAATGATATGTACTGTTTCTATAACGCCTATTTAAAATGTAACTAAATAAGGTGGTCGAAAATCAAGTGTCGAAGTTATAGACACACTGTAAGATCCTATATATTTGAAGAGAAGACATTTTGACGAGGAAACATAATGTTGATACATTTCTTTAAGGAATGTTCACGTAATTGAAGTTTGTGAATTTACTTTAGCCGGTGGCTCATAGCTCCTTAAGGTTTAGGTTCGCCGGGAGCTCAGTATTTGTTCTTAGACGCTAACCAATACCTAGTAAAAAATGGAAAAATCGACTACTTTTGACGAGACATAAGGCTTTGTATTTTAAGTGGAAAAAGAAGAAATGGGATGCTGTGACGTTTCCCAAGGGCAGCAGCTGATAACAAAAAATAATTTAATGATCATTATCGACTTCAGTTAGATATAATAAAAAAAGATTCCATCTCATCAAACACATACACACACTCATACACACACGTATGCATACGCAGAGATACTAATCATTCACTAGCTATATTTTAAGACGCGTTTCGGTCGATTTGTAAAGAAAATACAAAACGTGTGAACGATCTTCAGCAGTGAAAATTGTTGTAAATTCTATATTGCTAATGAATCAAATTCTTTAAAAGACTTGTCGATGACTGGTTGAATCATTCTTGCCATCATTGATCGTAGAAGCTAAAAGCCAATTCCTTTGAGGCTGACAGCTATTACAAGAGAAATATAATGCATTGCCATTTTCCAATCTCTGTTTACTCTCAAAACTCCTGACATCCATTCAGTTTGTTTTTTTCTCTCAATAATTTTTTTTCTATTTTATCTTCATATATTCTAATCGATTTTACAGCTACCATTTTAAATAATAAAACGTTTTCGTGATTACGTAGAAGCAAAAAATAAAAAAATAAAAAATAATAATAAATAAAATCACGATTAATTAAAGAATTTGCGGACGCAATCTTCGAGTGGTAAACTTTCGGTCAACACAGTCAGTGGCTCAAATTTTTATCCCCAACTGAAACAACTTCACATATAGTAATTTCTTTTATAGAGGGGGTTTTTTTTACAGCCGGAAGGCAAACCCTATAAATGAAGTCACGTACATAATTTGTACTTTTCTGTGTATTTGAAGAGCGTTTCAAACGTTATGTTCTTCCAATATTCATTAAGTGCATTCTTGAATTGGTTTGTTGTCTTTGATTTCGACGACAAAACTCTAATTTCGTAATCAATTCTAGATATGCATGCACCTTCTTTCGAGAAGGTTCGTTGTCTTCTAAAACCCGGTTGCATTGTTATTGCTTCTTAAATATTTTATATGAGCAGTCTCTCGTTTATTACTTGGATAAATCTCACTGATATCGTTATTTCTGATATTGACTTTCCACAATCTTATCTCCCATTCGCCCTCTTTATGGATCACTGCAAGCAGAATCAAACACCTCCATGTTGACCTTATACTCCAATCTCGTTCAAGTTTCGATCAATTTGCTGGCTTTTCATTTGAACATTGTCACCTAAAAGTGAGTGAATGAGCTGAGTCATTTCAAACAAACGTTGTTGCTATTGATCCAGTGATTTATATAGTTTGATCATCTGACGACCATGGTGTGCTGCTCTGATACTTCATTTGAAATGAGTAGAAAGCGCAATTGATTAATTCTGTTACAACAGGTTTTTGTTCAGTTGTTCGGTTGTTTGTTTGTTTATCTTTTTACTGGATTATTTACAGTAACTGTTGTTGTTATGGTACTGTCTTATGTATTTATTATAGCTGCGTTGTAGCTGCTATCTTCGTATCTCTTGTGTGTTTTGTAGTTGTTATAATTGTATTTCTTCTACCATTGCCACTACTAGAAATACTACTACTACTACTACTACTACTACTACTACTACTACTACTACTACTACTACTACTACTAGTAGTAGTAGTAGTAGTAGGTGTGGTGGCGGTATTAGTAGTAGTAGTAGTGGTGGTGGTGGTACAAGTAGCAGTGGTCGTGGTAGCTGTAGTAGTAGCAGTAATATTATTATTAGTAGTAGTCGTTGTAGTGGTGATTGAGTTGATTGTTGTGGTAGTGGTAGTAGTATTGATGAGGGTGGTGCTGATAGTCGTAGTTGTTGTAGTTGTTGTTGTTGCTGTTGTGTTGTTGATGTTGTTTTAGCTTGACCCATATCGGCTTAACCCTCATCGATCAGCTCTACCTATGATCACAGCAAGTCCATTCGCCGATATTCCCGTCTTTTTTCGGGGGGTAACTATATTAATTAGTGTGTATTTCCTCCTCTTAACATTCTAAGGTGTGATTTAATGGATATATAGCTACAGTTTTTAGTAGGGGAAGCGGCCGCGTGAAATTCCCATTTTTTGGTTATTTCTTATTGTACGTGTTGTTGTTCTTGTTGTCTAAACTTAGTTCTTCCTTGAACACGTAGTCCTGATGGTGGTGCTGATTGATAAAAGGCCACCCATAATCCAAATCAAACGAAGAAAACTATGTTTCCGTTGGTCATTCCTATTGATGATACTATCTGTTCGGTCCTAACTTCTGGTAGAAGTGTTACCGTATGTTTTTACTTTTCGTTTTGCATTTGCAGTGATAGTAGGCGTTATTTGAAATCAGAGCTCACAGAATCAGAACAGCTACCGCAAGGAATCCCTTTCGGTGTTCTAATAATTCTACCAATTCACCGTCCTTGGATTTGTACCTTAATTATCGACCCCGAAAGAATGAAAGAAAAAGTTGCCCTCGGTGGAATTTGAACTCTAGAACAACTCTGCCAATTCACTGGCAATTCATCACTTTTTTTTACATTAAGTACCATAAACGTAAGACATTCACTGGTTTACATATATCCCCATATCTAGGCTGATTAGTAGGTTCTTCAGTGACATTGCTTGTTACCATTCACATATTAATCGACAACTACACAGGAATTCTATCCAATTGCCCGAAGTTAACCACCAATTTGAATATCACATAGATTGTATTGAGTATGAAATAGATACTAAATTGAGAGAAATGAGCAAGTAAATTGAAGCGCTTTTACCTTATTGCTTCGTATGGTTTCTCTAATGCAAACGATAGATAATTTGTTTTGCTCGCTGCAGTTGATGCATTATGCAGGTTGAATAACAACATTGAAACTCCCTTGCTACTTCAACGGTTGATAAGTTGATAGGTTGAATAATGAAAGTCCTTGTGTAATACAGAAACATCATTGGCAGAGAGGAAATAAGATTTCAATATGGCTGCCATGAATTATTCCTTTCCGAGATTTGATGGAATATTTTATCAGAATTACTAGTCAAATCAAGTAGATCTGTGGTCAATAAGTGTCACACTACAGGTATTCTAAGGTTGAAACATATAAACATCTAGTTACTCGTCTCGGTAACACGTGTTTCACCTCTGATGGATTTGATGCTCTCAAAATACGAGCCACTGAGTGATCCGCTAAATGGTCACTCGATCTGCTATAAATAAAAGTCAAATCACCTCAAATCAAACACGGACACCTTAAAGACGGAAGGACACCTTGGATAATGTTAGTCTTAGATATATATATGTATATTTTTTATTGGTATATTCATGGATTGAATATCTTTGATCTTATGTCTCCTCCATCATGGCTGTCCTAGGGCTAAACAACAACACCCCTCCAAACTCTGTTCACCAATTGTATCACTTTAAAACCCAGTTTTCGGCCAGCTATCACTTTCTCTACTCCATAACTTCGTCTGATCATTTACTAATCCAGTACATATATGCAATGTATCTTTCTAACGTAGAATAACCATTCCACCGTGTCAGGTTTCTCCACCGATTAATCTTGAAAGCGAACGTGCTTCCCTTCTGATCATCTAAGACAGTTAAACGAATTACAGAAAGCAGCCTCCCTGTGATTCTACTCCAACATCACACACGAAACTATGGGTCACGACAGCAAAGCCACCGAGTACTTCATTGATAGCTGTGCTGCATTAGCACAGGAGTGGAAAACAACCCAGTCGACGTGGAGGATGACACCCACTACTAAATGTGCATCGTTTGGCCACCATCGCAACACCTGCAAGACGAACACCAGTGAGGTATACGACGCCTTAATTCAGCGAGGGGCCTGCGAGCACCCTCGGATCTCAAATTGCCGGAAAGCTATCTGGTAATTTGCCGAGAAAGATCTCCACCAACATTAAGGAATTGATCTAAACAGCATTCCGCATCCACAGTGACACTATAGGTTGCACTCTTGCTGTATCTGTTCTATGTTTTGCGTTCAAATCCATGTAGCACAGACAAAACAAATCTCTACTTCTGCACCCCACATATCTCACCTCAACGTACACAAAATCACTAATTGCAAATACTTCTCAGATCATACCAACTTCACCGAGGCTAACGGTGACCCACCCGCTAAGAGTAAAGAATGCATTTTATACCCGAACCCCGTACATATTAAATTCGTTAATAAAACAATTATAATTCTTCGGAATCTTAAACTCATCTCTGGAAAAGAAATATGTTTTTTAATATTTTTACATCTTCATTACGTTTCGATCAGTTTGATCTCCGGTCGTCATCAGGTGTATTTATTAGTTGATGTGTACGTAGGACAGGACTAGATTCTAACTTAGAAAACTAAGAGTAGTAATGTTCAGATCTTCTAGGCCACTGACACATGTACATGCCTAACAAGTCCCTGTAGACCTGTAAAACTCTTAGATGCAGCCCCGACTTCTGTGATTAACCAAGAAGAAGAATCAAAATCCTCTCTACTCCTTTGTGTCTAATACGTTGTGTTTAAAATAATTCTTCACCTGTTAAAAAAAAAAAAGAATTCAGTGCGTAACGGAGTTCCCTCCCTTCAACCATATGCTTCACTCCTCAAATGTTCTCAGTAGGTAAGCGGGGGATATGACGAGCTTATAATCTTCTGCTGGAGATAAATCACTTCATGTACGATCGTTAATCCTCTCAAAAAGTGCATGAACAACACAATCAATTATTTCCCCTTTACTATAATATACGTTTCTTCTCGCCTCGTCAAAATTATAAAGAATATATATTTATCACCGTTGTTATTAATTCCCCAGTTACCACTGGCAGAATTGGTTGGCAGAGTCATTAGAGAGTCGGACAAAATACTTTGCAGTATTTCTTCCGGCTCTTTACATTCTGAATTAAAATCCTGCTGATTCCTACTTTGCCTTTTACCCTTACAATATCGATACAATCAGGTACCAGTTAAGTAATGGAGGTAGATATAAACGATTTCAGACATTATACCTATGTACGAAATCATGAATTTTCCATTTACTTAAACGCCCACTAACAGTTTATTTTACTTTACTATTTTAACTACGGCCATGCTGGGGCACTGCATTGGAGGGTTTAACTCAATCACATTGACTCCAGAACTTATTCATTATAAAGTCTGGTACTTATTCTATCGGTCTCTATTGCCGAACGGCTAGGTAACGAGAGATAAACAAACAGACAGATACGGATCAAAACACGAACGCACAGACGCATACACACATATATATATACATATACATATATACGACGGTCTTCTGCACAGTTTCCGTCTACCAAATTCACTCACATGGCATTGGTCAGCCCGAGGCTATAGTAGAAGACAATTGCCCAAGTTGCCACGCAGTAAGACTGAACCCGAAACCATGTGGTTTTGAAGCGAACTTCGTACCACAAATCCATGCCTGGGCCTACTTAGTGGAAGAAAGTCATGTTAATCCATATACTGGGAACGTACTTATAAATTATATACCTCATCCAGTGCCATTCCACTCTGGAGCAATGGTGATAAGCAGGTCCCGCTGTTATTACAACTATTATAGAAGAAGTTCACATAAGTAAACGAAGTCAGTAATGTTAGCTAACAAATCACTCGTTATTGCTATAGTGATGCCACTGTCTAATGCAGCTAGTCATAAAACTGTGATACACGTACAACATATGGACTGGAACTTTGCAAATTAAAGATGTTTGGCCGTGAAAATAAGTCTGCAACGTATCACGATACGAAGTACGAACCAATTGATTGATTGTCCGTCACACTATACACTTGATCATATCAGATTATCTGTATACTGCTATAAAACAACTCTCATGAAATAGTCAACAAGTACGCGTCTATGTGGTCACCTTATCTGCTAAAAAATAAAGTCAATTCTCAGTCAAATCACAAACTGCCATGTTATAAAAGGAAGTACACAAGATAATGTAGTCCTAGAAATGCAGTGCCTGGATGATGTGATAGTCATGGCTGGAAAACCTTTGAACATATATCTCTTATAGTCAGAGTTGACGTAGGTCTAAACAACAAGATAGGACACTTTGTATAATCTAGTTCTAGAAGGATGCATGGATGGATCTCCGTCGGTTTCGACTATGTGTGTATTCCAGTTGTTAAATCAACTGAACTACCCAAACTGATTGGATAACTATGTGCATAGCTGAATGTTCTACAGACACCGGCAACTTCAGTATAATTTTCAGATAGAATCTGTGTAACAAAGTGTGTGATAAGGAGAGTACATTGAATTACAGGTACAGTACATTTATCGGGCTTCCCTACAATTTACGTCTATCCAGTTTCACTCACAACGCTTTGGACGACCCGATGCAATAGTACAGGAAACTTTACCAGGGCACTACGAAATAAAATCGAACGTGGGTTCACATGATTGCAAAGAAAGCTTTTTAACCACTCAGCCATACCTCTACCTATAGGCACTGGATATAGTATGTGAGAATAAAAGCCAGGGTGGTCATGGTATGAACGTCTTTGACCAAAGCTCTGCTTGGTTATGGCAACACTGAGCAGAAGAATAACAGCGGTGATGAAAGAATACGAACCTCCATGCTCTCTGGTTGATGTATTTGTTCAACAAAGCATACGACATTTATCATACTATTAATCTATTTATGAAAAACAAATGTTTCGAACAATTACTTAAGAACGTCTATATCACTCTCTCGCGAAATTCTTCTCCTGTTATTCTTATTTCATGTTCGTATCAGTGCACTAACTCAGGAATATCTCCATCAATAATATTACGTCAGTCATGATCAAAATCCAAAACCTAAGAGAAACAAAGAAAGAAAAACAGAAGAAAACATTACATTACCATTTTTATTTCATTTCTACATGTTTGCTTTGTACCACATTGCTATTAAGATATACATTTTTCACATAAAGTATTATATGTATATAGAGAATTGTAAATTCAGTCAAAATATACAACAACAAAAACCAGCAGAACATTATAGCATTTTAAATGGTTTTTATTCAAATTTTCCACTGCTCGATAAATCAATTTAGCTGTGACAAGCTAAATCGCCCGCGATAAAATGTAAATATGATACGAGGCTTCATTTTCGATGCCCGAGATATAAACAGAGAAAAGATGAATGTTACCGATATACTAAAAAACAAAAGGGAGTGCATGTTACTGATATACTCAAAATGTTACAAGTTATACACAAACAAATGTGAATGTTGCAGATATAGAGAAGAACACGCCGTTTAAAATGTGATGCATTTATATATATACAAGGAATGTATACATACAAGCTCGTGGTAGCATATATTCCCCCATTGGAAGTATGGTTGAGGGTGCTATTTTACACTCAATAGAAATATCATAGCGATAAATTTTCTGTAGTGGTGAAATTTATCCATTATGAAAAGCAGGGCGTGAAGACATAGATCATGCTGGCAACTACACGCACACGAACTAAATGATTAAACAGCCTCGAAAAAGAAAAAAAAGAAATGTTTACCTTAGCCCTGTTATATATACATATATTTGGATATACATTGCATAGCCGGTTTGTTGCTATGTTTACTGTGAGATGACCCGTAACACTCTTGGCTACCACATCTGGCCCTGCCACCATGGTCTACTGCGGCTTGTAACACTGCGACTTTCAACTAGTCTCCATGTCGGAGAACTAGCAGTATGAATGACAATAAGTTTTCATCTGTCAGCGGCAAAAGACACCCATTAATATCCCATCTAGTCTAATTCGGTTATTGGGGAACAAAGTTGATGACGTAGGCTCGCTTTGGTGCCAGTTTTTTCTCTCTCTGTAGATGAACGAGATGACACACTGGCATACTGGTCCGAAAGTGAGGACATGTTCTTGAATATTGACGTCAGTTTGTCTGGGTAGATAAACTAAATGACAAACCTGTTTATTGGTCCAGAAAGTGATGACGCAAGTTTGATGTATGACGAAATTAAACTGTGAATCTGTGGATTTGTGTCCTCTCTCTAATGCCATGAATATTATGGGATATTAGATACATGTGTGTCCTTCTAGATTGCTATTCACGAAAAGAACATCACAAAAACTTGTTTGTGATGTAGTGAAGTGTGAATGTAGGTGTAATAGTAAAAAAAAATGTTCCAGTGGTAGGCAAACAATGCTGCTTGTGAGAAGAAGTCTTTAAAAATCGAAATATAACTTGAAGCACTCACATGAGAAGCGTTGGAATCACGTCGTGAAGCTGAACGTGTAGAATTGTAAATTCAACCAAAATATAGGAAAAATATGTGTGATGAGAGTTAAAATGGTTTTATAAAATTCTCAACACCTCGATATATCAGTTTAGAAGTGACAAGCTATATCGTCAATGACAAAATATAAATATCATACGAAGCATCATTTTCGACATCTAAACTATAAAGAAAAGATACACCTTCATATAAGCACCAAACAAAAATGCTAAGACAAAAGAACACCAGTACAACAGCGTGCCGACAAAAATCATTTATTAATAAAAGAAATCGAAAATACTTCAAATGAAATTAATATTTAATTTAAAGAGATTATAGAAGAACCGTTTCTTAAAACATTATTTTAAAAATCCATGATATTTGAAATATATTATTGGTTCTAGTTTATTTACGCGTTTACATCAATCACCTCACGTTTGCGATAACGTACACAAGTAGATAAATATATCAATATATATATGA
>JAOPJM010000754.1:6902092-6913256 GCA_027124095.1 Muusoctopus leioderma | reverse complement strand
TTATAGTAGAACCAGCCAATGGCATGCTGTGTTCTTTATAGTAGAACCAGCCAATGGCATGCTGTGTTCTTTATAGTAGAACCAGCCAATGGCATGCTGTGTTCTTTATAGTTTACAGTGTTTATTCTAGTTTCAAATTATTCAGTCCCTATCTGAGGAACCGATCACATGTCAGAGAAACTCCAGAGTAATAGAAGACTGGATCGGACTGAATAAAGTTTATTTATACATACATGCACATATATATATATATATACACATACATATACACATAATACAGTTAAATATAGATAATGCATATATTAAAGATAAGTTGAACACTGAGTATATTTATGAAATAAAATCTCCATTGCTTTAGAAAGCTTTTGAAACTAATAAATTGGACAATTTTATATATTGAATAATTTTGCAGTCTACCTACAAATACCTATTTATTTCTTGCAGAAGATTCTAGAAAGATGAAACCAAATTGGTTCAGGATACTTTATATATGTTCTGGGATATTATATACTGAATCATTATCATACATGTACATGTGTGTTTATACATATATATATATGCATAAATGAACATATATACACACACAGAGGCATATATATACACACACACACACACACACACACACACATATATATACACAACACACAATTATTTCATTTTTATATTTTTATTTATAGTATATTTTACATTTATATACAAACTTCTATGAGCAATTATGTATGTGTATGTATGAGTATGTGTGTATGTATGTATGTATGTATGTATGTATGTATGTAAGTATGTATGAGTGTATGTATGTATGTATGTATGTATGTATGTATGTATGTATGTATGTATGTATGTATGTAAGTATGTATGAGTGTATGTATGTATGTATGCATGTATGTATGTATACTCCAAACTCAGTGTATATATGTGTTCATCTTATTTGTATTGCATTGTAAAAAATAGTATTGTAAAGTTTGTGATTTTGTTGATCTTTTGCCAAATAAATCATCATCATCATCATTGTTATCATCATCATCATCATCATCATTGTTATCATGGAAAGAAGTTTATTTATTGCATGCTTTATTAAAGTTAGAAATCATTATTATTATTATTATTTGTGATTCTGTTTATTCACAAACATTATAATAATACAAATATTATTACGATTATTATTATGATTAATATTATTATTATTATTGATATACATTTATTATTGATGCTAGAGTAATATTATAGAACTGGAACTAAACAACTGTGAAGAGAACAGACAAAACTAAAAAAAAACAACAACAATAAATTATAGAGAATTCTTTACGCTATAATCTAACAAATGTATTTTGTGATTTGTGCAGGAATTTTGTTAAATCATGAAAATATATTAAGAGTTACTAGGTATAAAATAGTCCTGTAGAAATCTGATTGAAAAAGATTAGGCATGGCCGTGTGGTTAAGGAGTTCTCTTCACAACCACGTGGTTTCGGGTTCAGTCCCACTGCGTGGCACCTTTGGCAAGTGTCTTCTACTATTGCATCGGGCCGACCAATGCCTTGTGAGTGGATTTGGTAGACGGAAACTGCAGAAGCCCATCGTATATATATATATATATGTATATATGTGTGTGTGCATTTGTGTGTTTGTGTTTGTTTACCTCCTGTAAATTAGCGGTTCGGCAATAGAGACCGATAGAATACGTACTGGGATCGATCTGATCAACCTCCAAGGCGGTGCCCCAGCATGGCCACAGTCAAATGACTGAAACGAGTAAAAGAGTATATCTCCCCATGTCTTCAGTCAATAGATACAAAATATTTTAACAAGGTCTTTATAACAAGTGTCCTTAGTACATGCAATTATGCAATTTATATAGCGTTCACTGAACCACATCTGACTGCAAATATATCAGAAGTTACATATCAAAATATATCCTCTTCCTTTCTGAAAGGATAGAGAGAAGATACGGAGGACTTGCGATGTACATCCATAACGATGTAACACCAGCAGTGCTGTTGATGTCACACTCAAACTCTGTTTGTGACACACTGATGTTACATATAAAGAAACTCAACATAGTTATATGTACAACATATGCACCTCCCCACCCCCCACACTCAGATACACCAGATCATGGCTCAAAATTTGAAAAATAAAACTTCAGCAAAATGGAAGTATAAACTAATTTGGACCAGAATACCAGTGTACTCTGATTGGGTGACATCAACCTTCTCAACCTTAAATAGCCAGAGGACCACAGCAGGATCTCAGACAAGCAGTCTCTTTGCTTGGCCTTACCATCATGCTTTTTTATGTAACAAATGGTCTGGTACCCCACTGGATCTCTGCTTCACAAATGATGCAGAAATCATCCACAAAATACAGGTGACTCCGACAATCTTTTCTGATCATAACATTGTAGAATTAACAATGAATGGTCCAAGGGAACATTTAGTTCAGTACATCACCCAAGGGATAGCTCCTCAATACAACTGGCCTTGAACTTTCTGTATGCAAGACAATGGCATAAAACTGAAACAATTTACGTCAATAATTGTTTCTAACATAGGCACAAGGCCAACAATCCCCAGTACTTGACTGGTACTTTATACTGCTGAAACTCGTCAAATGGACCGTACCTGTAATTCAAAGTGCCAGCCTTGTCATATGCTATGTCACACTGATTCTGCTTGGGGATTACGTTAAGATTACAAGTGTTTGCGGAATACTCAGCCACTTACACAATAATTCAATGAGTAGGTAGTTCAGTTGATCGAACAACTGCAATACCCATCGTTGAAATCGACGGAGATCCATTTCCCCTTTTCTTTTTTTTTTCCTCTCATTTTTTCATATATGTGAGTTACTTTGATGCTATTGAAATATGCCTTGTATTGATTCAGACTTTTTATTGAAGAGAATAATCTGCCTTGGTTAATGAATACAAATAAGGTATATAAAGCCACGATCTGAAACTGAACCGAGGAAAGCTTCTCCTTAATAACATTGATTCATTCATAGATGTTTGCGGTTTTAGTTAAAAATTACTAAAACAACTTCTACGGTATTTGCTTGTGTATTGAAAAGGAGGCTACATTAGAGATTAGGAGGTTAACTCTTTGAATGCCAAATACTGGCTTTCTTGTAATTGTAAGATCATCATTATACTTGCTAGATATCATAAAGCTTCTGGTTTGATTCTTTATCGTAAATTAGTTAGCATCAGTATTATTACAACATTCTCTTTCCATTTGGAAAGTATGGAAGTCTTATATAGATTTGCTATATTTATATTGAATGTAGATTTGAACATGTGTGTTGTTTTCTTCTTTTTTTCTTTTCTTTTAAAATAGTAGTTGTAGTAGCAGTTCCTGTGCTAGTTCTTGTAGTAGTAGTAGTATTAGTATTAGTAGTAGAAGTTAATGATTTAACTAGACTCATGACGAAAGCTATTGCTGCAGATGTACAAAAAAAGCATGCAAACACAAAAGAAGAGATCTAGCTATGCATCAACCTCCTTCAGCTATGGCTATTTCTATATATGTAAGAGATTTTGTTGTTGAGATTGGACTGACTACTCATGGCCATTCAGTCTCTCTCTCTCTCTGTCTCTGTCTCTCTCTGTCTCTGTCTCTCTGTCTCCCTCCCCCTCTCTCTCCGTATTTGTAACCTGAGTTCACACATGATGGTTTATCATGATGATGGCTTTAATCCGAAAATAGCTGATTTTGCAGAATGATTTAAGCATAATATGTTAAATAAGATTTCACATTGGGAAGTGAAACAAAATATGTTGTTGCTCAAGAAGAACAACAACAGCAACAACTAAAGCAGAATATGAACTGGTGATCCATGAATTAAGATAAACTGCTGTCCATGTGGCTGGCTGGCTGGCTGGTTGGCTGGCTGGTGCATTTCTTATAATTTGAGCAACATAACAAGTTTGACATTTACTTAGAAAAACTGTCAGGATTCAAATGGATAAAAATTTAGAATGTCTATTACATATTTCTCTAGATCATGACAAGCAATAGTTTGAGATTCTAGTTCTGTAACGATGCCATTATTGGCAGAATGTACTTGTTGCTACTATATTATTGAATTAGACATTGGTTCATTGGTTTATGGCACAGAGAATATCACCCTCCTTCTCTCTCTCTCTCTCTCACTCTCTCTCACTCTCCCCCCTCTCTCTCTATATATATATATATATATATTTATATATATCTATCTATCTCTATCTATCTATCTATCTTCCTCTCTCTCTCTCTACTACAAAGATACTTCATTTTGAAAATGAAAATAAGTAAAAAGACATTATTATATTCAATATTGTTGCCTATTATCACTTGAACAATATTCCTGTGGTATCTCCTCTTCTATTCTCTAATATCTTACATTCATTTCTTACCTCTTTATCTATAATTGGTTATTATTTTCCTTTTAAAAAGATTTTGGAATCAACTTCTATATATCATGCAACGTACATTCTCTGATTGTAAAAATACCTTATCTTTAGTATATTTTCTTCTGATTCTATTGTTCTGTTGGAAGAAAATTGAAGAGGAGGTGAGATTAGTCGCTGAGTGAGCATTATCTAAGTGAACAGTGTAGAGATAACTGCTGTAAAATATAAACGGTGGGGGGGTGCTCATTTTTGACTTTCAAGTTTAGTCTTGCAGTAAATCACTGAAAAGAAGTCAAAACCTATTCCATTGATATTCAACTTTGGCATTTCATTTAATGGCATTTGGCTAATGAAGGACTGTATAATCACAGATATGTCAGTCTCTTCATAAACCTCATGGTTTCATAGGGCAAATGTTTAAGACTGCTTTTTTGTTTTTGGTTTTTTTTTGTTTTGACACATGATGCTGATAAGAAATACATTTCCCACTGGATAGGATACTAATCTATCACAGGTAACTTCCCAATTAAAGCCTGATATGTATTCTTCAGTATCAACTGAAACATATAGAATAAAGTCTCTTGTCCAGTCAGACATCTTACAATATGCATGATTTATAGGTGACAAACTCACAACCTGTGAACCTGTTGTCTGATATGTTTATTTTATTTTATTTTATTTTATTTGTTAGTTAGGAGACACGGCTTTGTCCATCAGCCTTTCTCAAGGCCTCTGAGACTGGTGGGAGGGAGGGAGGAAAGTGTTCTCAAACTGGAGACCTGGCTCGAATGTTTGCAACAGAGTGGACTCTGCTAAAGGCACCCAAGGGTATCCTGGTGGTGGTGTTGTTAAACTGGGCAGTGGATTAAGCCTACCACCGAAGTAGGCCATAGCAGGTTGCAAACTCAGAACGCAAAGAGCCAGAACAAATACGCTCTGACAATTCCACCAGTCGACCGCCCTAGACTGGTACTTTATTTGTCTACCCCGAAAGGATGAAAGGCAGGATTTGAACTCAGAACACAGTGAGCTAGAATGAATACTGCTAGGTATTCTATGCAATGCTCTAATGACTCTGATAATTCATCACCTTAAACTCTGATCAATGTTATAGCATGTTTCTCCCTAACAATTACTTTCACTTTCTCTTTAATATATTGCTGTATTGTATCTAATGCATTATACAGATGATAGTACTGTTTGGGTTCATAGCACCTTCAGACCCTGTATCATTACTTTGATTGGTTGTGCAAATTGGCACAAGGCGGCGAATTGGCAGAGTCGTTAGCACGTCAGACAGAATGCCTTGAAAGTATTCATTCTGGCTCACTGCCTTCTGAGTTCAAATCCCACCGAGGTCCACCTTGCCTTTCATCCTTCTGGGGTCGATAAAATAAAGTACCCATCAAGTGCTGGGGTTGTTGACCTTGTGCCTATGGTAGAAACAATTACCATGCTGGCATGGGTTGAATGAGATTTTGGAGCAGTATACTTTTTATACTTTGGTTGTATTTTTATACTTTGGTTGTATTTTTTTATACTTTTTATACTTTGGTTGTATTTTTATACTTTGGCTTCCAGTCCCTTTAGTTGAGACTAGTACTCTATAGTGAAGTTAGTGTTAATAACGTATTTAATGCAGAGAGCATCAAAACCAACTTACTTGAAAATAATTATGCAATGATGAAAAAAACAACAATGTTTGCTCAATGACTAATATTGTTTTAGTCATTTCATTAAGTAGACTTCACTGTACTTGCCAAAGTAGTGATAAGAGAATCCCTATGAATGTATATGATTACACGTAAAAATTAGCATTTTGTTTTTAAAAGAAAAGAATCAATCTAGCTCTTTCTGATAGTGGTAAGGTTGATGATGGTAGTAGTGGTGGTGGTGGTGTTACTTTTGTTTTTGTAATGAAGATATGGATAATGACGTTGATGGCTGTGAGGCGCAGGGATGGCTGTGTGGTTAAGAATTTGCTTTGTAAGCATGTGGTTCCTAGGATCAATTTGACTATGTGGCACCTTGGGCAAGTGTCTTCTACTATAGCAAGTGTCTTCTACTATAGCAAGTGTCTTCTACTATAGCCTTGAGTTGAACAATGCCTTGTGAGTGAAATTGGTAGACAGAAACTGAGCAGAAGCCTGTCATATCTGCAGTTGTTGGTTACAGTGAAAATGTAACCGCTGCATATTTCCCTTATTAAGAACTTGATGTGACGTTCCCTGTGTGCTGTGGAGGAAGTGATTCGATTCCTTGGTGATAGCTCCCAGGTATCCATTCCAAATAATAGCAAATAATTGCGTTATTTATTATGCGAGGTCACAGAGTAATATATAGAAATCAAAACAATACAATGAAGCATTAAGAATTTAATTGGTTAGGCAACATACAAATGTTTCAGGGCCCCTAGCTCATAGAAGACATATATATATATACGTGTGTGTGTTTTGTCTCCACAAAGTCTTCATTGTTGACATCACTTAATCTACCAGTGCATGTTGTTTACATCCCACATAAACAATTCACTTGAAGCTTAATGGTTCGACAGGTGAAGATCAGTGGAAAAACGACCTTACTTATAAAGTACTTATAATTAAGGATTGGCAACAGGAAGGGCATCTGACTGTAGTATACTGCTCCAAAATCTCATTCAACCCATGCCAGCATGGATAAGTGGACATACAAATGATGTGGAAGTGCTGGTGTTACTACATGTAGACATTGGATAAATATGTAAATGTTAAAATGTTAAATATCTTCACAGAGCTTATTATAAAGGTTGATGCTTATTTCTGTTTTCAGTAGCTTTAAGAGAGGACACCATTCTGTCATCAGTAATACTCTTAGAAAGTCCGCAAGCCATTCCCAAAAGCCAACTCAATGGAGGCTGTTCAGACTAAGCGTCCAATTCAGAGCGGTGGTAGTGGTGGTGGTGGGGGTGGCATCGGCGTCGGCGTTATCGTAAAGTTCATGCTACACTCTAGATTCAGTTGTGACAACCAAAATGACTCATGAACCAACCCATCTAGATAGGACAGCAGTCTATCTCATAGGAAACATCCCTAGAATCGGTACCTACTTATGACTGCTAGGTATACTCTAAGGCATCCATATAAAGTATTGGTATAGCTGATAGTCCAGTAACCTATCCCCCAGTACTATTTCACTTCTTGGAAACTGGTGTATATACTTCCAGATGTAGCTTGTTTAATGGTAATATCATAGTGTATCAGAGAATGGTTTCCTATTACCTCCTTGCAACTCTGTATTCTGTTTGTGAAAATAACTAACTTTACTGCTTGTATCTTGCACATAAACTTCAAAAGTCTAGTCACATTTATCATTAAATTGCTTGATGTTGCTTCATTTCTCTTAACGTAAGAAGAAACACTGGTACACTGATAGGATGTTGAATTACCATCAAAAGGGTTAATGGTGTGTATCCTGTTAGCATCAGTCTGTAGTGTCCATGACCGAGACACTTAATTTTCACTGGTCTTGTTTACCTAGCTGTAAGTAGGTACTATGATCTTGAGTACATATGAGTTACTATAGTAATCAGTAGAAACGTTGTGTGATTAATGAATCCATTGTTAAATTGCTATACTGATTCCAGGTCCTCTTTACAGATCTGAAGAAGGTAACAAACAGGAAATAAGGCATTTATAAACGAAGGTTGGGCAGTGGTTAATGGGATCTTTGGTAGTCTTAGCTTATATAGGGACAAAACTAAATAACATAAGGTATTTCATCTCCTCGTCTCTTGTTTCTGCCTCTCCATTATAATCTGTTGTTAATAGATGAATAAATAAAAGTGCAATTTATTTCTCCAATTATAGTATGTTATATAAATGTAAAGGCACAGGCATGGCTGTGTGGTTAAGAGGTTAGCTTCGCATCTGACTGTAAAATGCTGCCTCAAGAAATCTCTGTGTCCAACCCATGCTAGCATGGAAAAACTGACATAAGACAATACGATGATGATGTGACACCTAATAAATCACCGACAGGTATAGAGAGTGAGGCAGTGAAATCTAAGTGTGCTTACTGCCCCCAAATACCAAAATTGAAACACTTGCAGTGGGATTTGAACTCAAGATTCACAAACTAATTTTGTAATTAACAAACGAGAGTAACTGATAGTCCTTTCTCCTATATAAAGTTTGACATCTGGTGTTGACATTTCAAATATGTTATACTGTTCTCTTCTGTATTGTGTGCAAAACAAGCTGTAAGATACAGCAACAATGACAGCATCAACAACAATAACAACAGCATCAACAACAACAACAACAGCAACGACAACAACTTATACAATAATCTGATTTTTTATTTGTTTTCTTTTAATGTTTTACATTTGATTTTTTTTTGTATTGTTTTTAATTTATGTATTTATCCTGCAAAATGATATATTGTTTACCAAGAGAATTAAATTCAATGTTATCTACAGATGATCTTGAAATCTTCCTCCTGCACTGGCACCACCACCACCACTGCCACCATCATCGACACCACTACCCATGTCTTCACCTCCCACATCCCACTGCCTTATCCTGTTTCTTATTGAAGGACAAAGGGTGGGGGAGGGGGGAGTCATTAATTGTTGCTGTTTATATTTTTGCTGGCAAACAGCTAAAGAACAGATCATCATCATCATCATCATCACCTGCACACTTTCCCTGCCGCTTCCCTTCCCACTTCTGTCTCAGTGAAATGGTTCCTCTTCTCATTGGTCTCTTTGCCATCTTTCCCATCCCACTTTCTTCTTCTTTCATTCTTCTTCTTCTTCTCCTTCTTCTTTTCCTTTGTCTCCTTCTTCTTCTCCTCCTTCCTTCTCCTTCTTCTCCTTCTTCCCCTCTGTCTCCTTATACTACTTCTCCTTCTCCTTCTTCACTTCTTTTTCTTCCTTCCTTCCTTTCATTCGTCAGTTTCTTTCTTTCTGTCTTTCTTTCTGTCTGTCTGTCTTTGTCTTTTTTCTGTCTGTCTGTCCTTCCTTCCTTCCTTTCTTCCTTCCTTCCTTCCTTCCTTCCTTCCTTCCTTTCTTTCTTTCTTTCTTTCTTTCTTTCTTTCTTTCTTTCTTTCTTTCTTTCTTTCTTTCTTTCTTTCTTCATTCCTTCCTTCCTTCCTTCCTTCATTCATTCATTCATTCATTCATTCATTCATTCATTCTTTCACTCATTTATTCATTTACTCATTCATTCACTCATTAACTCTTTCATTCATTCATTCATCCACTCACTTATTCATTCTCTCATTCTTTCAGTCACTCACTTATTCATTCACTCAATCACTCATTCACTCACTTATTTACTCATTTATTCATTTATTTATTCATTCATTCACTCATTCATTCATTCATTTATTCCTGCATTCATTCATTCATTCATTCATTCACTCATTCATTCACTCATTCATTCATTCATTCATTTATTCCTGCATTCATTCATTCACTCATTCATATACTCATTCAAATGTATTTGCTCTGACTCTCTTATACTGAATGGTATTGTTAGTTATGATGCACATCAGACAGAATACCTTACAGTATTCGTTCTGGTTCACTGCGCTCTGAGTTCAAATCCCGCCGAGGTCAACATTGCCTTTCATCCTTCTGGGGTCGATAAATAAAGTACCAGTCAAGTACTGGGATTGTTGGCCTTGTGTCTTGCAGTATTCGTTCTGGCATACTGCACTCTGAGTTCAAATCCCGCCGAGGTCAACTCTGCCCTTGATCCTTCCGGGGTTGATAAAATAAAGTACCAGTCAAGTACTGGGGTTGTTGGCCTTGTGTCTTGCAGTATTCGTTCTGGCATACTGCACTCTGAGTTCAAATCCCGTCGAGGTCAACTCTGCCCTTCATCCTTCCGGGGTTGATAAAATAAAGTACCAGACAAATACTGGGGTTGTTGGCCTTGTACCTATGGTAGAAAAAAGAATTTTTTTTAGTTATGATGATATTACTAGTTGATAGTAAAGTTGAAATGGTAAAAATGAAAGGAAACAAAATGGAATTGAAATGGTGGGGAAGGTAGGGTGGGGTGGGGGAAATATTAAGCAATTTTGGATAGATTATTTTTTTTAAACATTGGTGGTAAAAGGTTTCAAAAATTTTGGTGGTGGAGAATAAGTGATTGAATTATCACCAATACTTAATTGATACTTATTTTATTGACCCTGGCATTGGTCAACCCAAGGCTATATAGTAGAAGACACTTAGCCAGGGTTGGATTGAACCTGTAACCAGGTGGTTGTGAAGTGAACTTCTTAACCATACAGCCACACCCACAACTTTCCTATCTTATGTTATTAGAACTTCTTAATTAAGATAACTTTATGTCTCTCCTCACAACACACCGACTTATCAGTCAGTAACTTAATTTAATACATTTTTTTCACAGTTTATTTATTTATTTACTTATTTATTTTGTTCGTTGTCAGTGCAGATAATCACTAGTTTCATTGGATTCTAATTAATTTTATCTCTTACTTTATTTCTAACGAGAAAAAAATGAAAAAAAAAACAATAACAACACAATATAAACTCTTTTGATACCAACCTGCCTGTAATCGCCCCTGTTTCTATGATTAAAAAAAACAAAACATTTGTTTTAAAGTGTTCATATTTAAATTTAACCCTTCTGATACCAACCTGCCTGAAACTGCCCCTGGTTCTATGATAAAAAAACGATTGGTTTTAAAGTGTTCATATTTAAATTTAATCCTTCCATTATAATTTTATGTAAGAACTTTTTGTTAAGTTATGTTCCA
>JAOPJM010000754.1:6380066-6390151 GCA_027124095.1 Muusoctopus leioderma | reverse complement strand
ATTTATATATATATATATATATATGTGTGTGTGTGTGTGTGAGTACATATGTGCAAATGTATGTGAATGTATACAGGTGTAGGTATATAAAATCTCAGGTAAATCTACCGAGCTTAAAATTATTTCCATTAACATGTACTTTATATATACATAGCGAACCTAAGGGGTAAACATGAAGAGAGAAGATAACGCAACGTTGATAATGGTGATGATGATAAAGATGACAACGATGAGGACGACGACGAAGACGACGACAACGACGGCGACGACGATGACGATGATGATGATGATAATGATGATGATGATGATAATGATGATGATGATGGTGATGACGATGACGACGACGACACTGATGATGGGGATGAGGATGATGATGATGATGATGATGATGATGACGATGCTGATGATGATGATGGTGATTATGATGATGATGATGACGATGATTATGACGATGATGATGATGATGATGATGATGATAATGATGATGATGATGGTGATGATGACGATGACGACGACGACATTGATGATGATGATGACGATGCTGATGATGATGATGGTGATTATGATGATGATGACGATGATTATGACGATGATGATGATGATGATGATGATGATGATGATGATGATGATTTCGACGATGATGGATGGTGATGGTGATGACGATGACGACGATGATTGAGAATGGAAGATATATAATATTTCAAAATGTTTGGCAAAGTTAATATATAATTTTGTGAAATATTTAATTTTTCTTATTTGGTCATTTATGTGGAACATAAGAATCTGGTTATGTTGTTGTTGGTTTTGCCAATGTTCAAATAATCTTAGTAAATACTTATCATTATATGAAATTTCCTGTCAATTCCAACAGTTTCATAGAGCGATTTTACATTGAAAAAACTTAACTACTTATTAGATATTTTAAATATAAAGAATATGAGATTAGTTTTCCATTATTGAATTATTGGTTATATAAATGCCAATGATGCTGTCATACATATCATCGCCTTTCCTTTTTTTTATAAATACAGTGTGTTATATTCAGCTCTAGTTTAATGGAGCTATCATATTTTGAATACTGCTATTAATAATTTTTGCTGCTGTTGTTACTGCTGCTGCTGATACTACTACTACTACTACTACTACTACTACTACAAATAATAATAATAATAATTATTATTATTATAATTATTTCTAACATAGGCACAATGCCATCAACCCCAGTACATGACTGGTACTTTATTTTATCGACCCCAGAAGGATGAAAGGTAAAGTTGACCTCGGCGGGATTTGAACTCAGAGCACAGTGAGCCAGAATGAATACCGTAAGGTATTCTGTCCGACCCGCTAACGACTCTGCCAACATATAATGAAGCTGAGACTCAACCTCATAACCTGTGGTGTAAATGAATGATATCTATCAGTTCTGTAGATCACTGAAATATTTATCCCAAGTACAACTTCAACATGAGAGGGAACAAAGGGCAGAAGCATTCTGTCATTCAGGTGTTCCCAAATGACAGAAAGGGAAATGGAACACAGAAGAGAGATTGAGAGATAGAGAATTCCTGCTTGCAGAGAAATTAGAAAGCAAGGTAAAGTAATTAACTCTTAACATCCTGTAGGACATGGTGGTTCCACGTGGTACCGCATTATCAAATTGATATAAATCATTGAACTATTTATATCGTGAAATTGGAATATTTTTGTGTGAAAACACCCCGAGCACCTATGTTTCTTACCTGTAAATTTCACAACAAATAAGCTTTTAAAAAAACCCACTTTTAGGCATTTTTTGCTCAATCATTACAGGATGTTAAGAGTTAATGATACATTTCAAGAAAGTGAATATCAGTAACATAGTTGTGGAGAAATGGAAATTGTTTGCCAGTTGTGTGGTTCATTAAACTAGTCAGGGTATTTAACATGAAGCTGAATAATATCCTGAAAAGTCAAATATTTGGTAAACCAGTGGCACATTGTTATTCTATAGAATTTCAAAAACGTGGCCTTCCTCAAGCTCATATTTTAATCATCTTGGAACAAGATGCTAAGATTGACCTTAATGATATTGATAAATAGTTTGCACTGAAATTCCTGATCTCGAAACAGAGCCTGGCATAATAGAATCATGCTTCAAGAGTTCTCCATTATGGAAATATGTGGAAGTTCTTCAATTCACAGTAAACATGACAACTGCTGGACAAGAAGAATTTAACAGAGAGGGCTCTTCAATATTTTCTAACAGTTTTCTAAAAAATAAAAAAATTAAAATTTCACCTGGATAATTCCAAACCAAGACCTCCATATTCTTGAAGTAGTGTCAGCAACTGTATCTTCTCCTTTTCATCCACATTATCTTCATATAAGATCTACAAGAAAGTGAAATTTAAAATAAAAGCAACAATTGAACAAACTAGCCAAATTTTGATGCCATAAAGACATTCAATCTAGCTACAGTCAGCATTGCTGACATTAACTTTGAGAGGTGGAAAAACCTTACTAAATCACATAGGCAGTCAGGTTTTCAGTTTTATCATTCATCTGTGAATACATCAACATATTCTAAGACTATTTGTATTCATCATCAACATCATCGTTTTTATGTCTGCTTTTCCTTGCTGGCATGGGTTGGACGAGATTTTTTGAAGCAGTATTCAAAGTTTGGATGCCCTTCTTGTCGCCAATGATTACGGGTTTCGTTTGGTTTTTAAAAAAATAAGGTAGCTTTTCCACTGATCTTCACCCATCGAACCGCTAAGCTGTGGGACTGGCAGCTTATGCGCACTGGTAGCTTAAGCGATGTCAAGCAAAGACTACAAGGAGAGAAACATACACATATACATATATTTATATATATATATGCGACGGGCTTCCACTCAGTTTCCGTTCACCAATTTCACGAAGCTATAATAGAAGATACTTGCCTAAGGTATAGAACCTGAAACCACATGGTTACGAAGTGAACTTCTTAACCACACAGCCATGCCTGTGCCTATTATTGCATTATGAT
Organism: Muusoctopus leioderma; assembly: GCA_027124095.1. Taxonomy (NCBI): domain Eukaryota; kingdom Metazoa; phylum Mollusca; class Cephalopoda; order Octopoda; family Octopodidae; genus Muusoctopus; species Muusoctopus leioderma. The sequence goes on along the minus strand of JAOPJM010000754.1, from coordinate 6,387,138 downwards.
TACTAAAGAGTTAGACCTTAGACAAGGTACACTGCTCTATTTTATGCAACTACATTAACATTACTAATACAATTAGTATTATGAATGCCAAAGCTGACAAAGATGAGTTGTTTCTGTCCAGTGGTATCTAGTTACAGCTAGGTGGACTGGGCTATTTGCGACTTGAGTCTTGCAGCCACAGAATGCAGTGCAGCAGTGACAACATAAAAACCAACAACCTCTCAGCTGGTTACCTGATACCATGTTGACTCAACCATCATTATATATACATACATATATATATATCATCATCATTGTTTTACATCCGTGTTTCCATGCTAGCATGGGTTGGGCAGAGATTTATTGAGGCAGCATTTTACGGTCAGATGCCCTTCCTGTCACCAACCATACTGGTTAAGTATGGGAATCCTACCACTGAACTACCGAACGCTCACCAGCTGCTCGATAAATGCATATATATATATATATATATATATATAGATATATATATGTAGAGAGAGAGAGGTCAAAGACATTGAAGAATGTTTTTTTAATATCTGTATGTGAGTATGTGTGGATAAAAATAATAAAATGTAAATGATACAGCTCACACCTTGCAGGTTTGGTCGGCCTCGTATGAGGGTCCATCTCATAGAAGGTTTCTTGGGTATTTTGATAAGGTCCCCAGTTCTATCATAGGTGCTCATTTTCAGCTGCCTGGATTGGAGCAACGGGAAATGAAGTGCCTTGCTCAATCACACAATGCGCCACTTGGTCCGTGAATCGAACCCACAACCTTATGATCCAGAGTTCACCACCCCTAACCCTAGGTCATGTGCCTTCATTGTGTGTGTGGGTGTACCGAATTGCATTTGTTTGCAAATTTTTTAGCTCTTGTGTGAGTATGTTCTTGTGTGTGTGTGGGGTGTGTATTTGTATGCAGTTGTTTCTGTGTATAACTGTGCATATGTGTGTGTGTGTATGAATGTATGTATGCATAATGAATCATTAAAAATAAGACTCCGCATCCATTTCCGCACAGTCTAATGATTTTCGAATGAGATGAAACTGGCCAGTTATTGTGAGGAATTGTACCTTCAATTCCCTCAATAACAATATATATATATATATATATACACACACACACATACATATGTACAAAATAGCTGAATGGTTAAAGTATTTGACTACTTGCTCAAGCATTGTGAGCTCAAATCCACTGTAGGCCTTCCATATTGTTTATAGACATAGTACTTTATTCTACATTACCTCACTTCACCATACTATTGGGAATAGATACTAGATTTTTATGACTTAAAGTCAATATGAGTCATCATCTATTGACACATAAACCTGATCGTAAAGCAGTTCAAGCAAGTGATTATTTATCAAACCAGTGTGTGATATATATATATTATAGGCATGGCTGTGTGGTTAAGAAGTTCACTTTGTAACCACAAGGTTCAGGGATCTATCCCACTTTGTGGCACCTTGGGCAAATACCTTCTACTACAGCCTCGGGCAAACCAATGCCTTGCAAGTGAAATTGGTAGATAGAAACTATATAGAAGCCTGTTGTATATGTGTATATATATATATGTATGTGTGTGTGCATGTTTCTCCTTATTTGACTGCTTATCACTGAATCAGCTGGTGACATTTGTTTACGTCTCCATAAAACAAAATGTCCGGCCGTTTGGCCATTCTGTGGTATGATTCCCATACTTAAAATAAGTATGGTTGGTGACAGGAAGGGCATCCTACCTCAAAACATCTCCATCCAACCCATGCTAGCATGGAAACACGGACGTAAAAACAATGATGACGATATATATATATGTGCGTGTATCTTCATTATTTCTTTGTTTGTAAGAATGAGACTGAACAAGCCATATTAGCCATTACAAGTGTTGATGTTTACATGTTTTGTTATTTAAAAATCACACACACTAGTAATCAGTCTTCCGTGTGAACTAAATTATATGTACTAATTTCCATTGAAAAAAAAACTACTAAAAGGGTAAAATATGATAGCAGATAGCATGTACTTTGGAAGCTATGTGTGAAAGGAGTGGATGTTATGTTAATAAATTTCAAAGTCCATCGCTTACAGATAACATTAAAAATAAGTAGAAACTTCACAAAATTATGCAGACATCATGATTTTAAGACAAACTTTGAATAAATAACAAAGACTATTTTCCCCTTTTTCTTTTTAAGCAGAAAGCTGCTTTTTGTTAAAGAGAGGGATTTTTTTTATCTAATGACCCCTGGTATGTCACTTATTTTCCTTCCTTGGGCCCTAAACTCCTGGTGGAGTCATAAGGGTGCCATCTTAGGCATTTTTAAACCTGGCAGAGCCCATCCCTCTCCAGGTCTGACCACAGCTGATTTCTCAGTGAGAGAGATAGAGACAGACAGAGAGAGAGAGATAAATCGAGCTCAGTACTGGACTGGTATTTTATTTATTGCCCCTGAAAGGATGAAAGACAAAGTTGACCTCAGCGGGATTTGAACACAGAGCACAGAGAGCCAGAATGAATACCACGACGAAGCATTCTATCCGATGCACTAACGACTCTGCCATTTCGTTGCCTATGACTTATTTTACCGTTCCCTAATTTCCACAGAGATGTAATGTCAAAAATGTAATCTTGATGTAATCTTAAACTAGGGAAGATGAAACATGTTGATGTTACCTGCTAGAAAACTAAATCATCACAATCATCAACACTTTTATGTCTGCCTTTGCTTGCTATCATGGGCTAGAAGAGATTTTTTGGGAGCAGTATTTTACAGCTGGATGCCCTTCCTGTTGCCAACCCTTACTTATAAGTACCTTATAAGTGAGGTAGTTTTTCCATTGATCTTCACCCGTCGAACTACTAACGCTGCGGGTGTATTGTTTATAAGGCACATAAACAATGATGTGCAATGATAGCCTAAGCAGTGTCAACAATAGTCCTAATAAATTAGGGAAGTGCGGAGTAATATAGTCAATTTAACTGACACCAATACTTGACTGGTGCTTATTTTATTGACCTATCGCGGAAGGGTGAGAAGCAAAGTGTACTTCAATGAGATTTGAACTCAAGATGTAAAGTGATGTAACTAAATACTGCAAGGCTTTTTGTTCAACACTCTACCAATTCAGCTATCCACCGCCCTAATAATAATAACTGTTGCTAACATAGGCCACAAGGCCACAAATTTGGGGAGGAGAGGTTAGTCGTTTAAATTAACCCCAGTACTAGACTGGTACTTTGCCTTTCATCCTTCCAGAGTTTAATAAAATAAAGTCAACCTTGGTGGGATTTGAACTCAGAACATAAAGGACCATAACTAAATTCTATGAGGCATTTTGTCTGATGCTCTAACGATTCTGCCAATCCATCACCCTCACTGATGATTTCTAACATAAGTACAAAGCCACAAATTTGTGGGGAGGGAGTGTAGTAGATTAAATTGACCTCGGTGCTTTACTGGTAATTCTTTTATGGACCCAGGAAAGATGAAAAATAAAGTCGAACTGGGATGGATTTGAACTTAGAACATAAAGGGACGTAACTAAATACTGCAAGGCATTTAGTGTCACAATAGTTTATTTAGCATGTAGCAAGTATGTTGTTATATTCGTGGTTAGCCAGAGATGCGAACATAAATCCGCAGATATGCAGTTTGATTTTGTTGATGACCAAGTCTGCTCTCAGACCAGCTGGTGCCAATACCACTCTGTCATCACTTTCTGGACCAATAGCTGGTGCACCTAATTCGTTAACAGGAGCAGAATTTTCCATGACAACAGCAAGAAGCAGTAGTGGCCGACGTCATCACTTCTCAGACCAATCAGCTCGACTGCCATCTGAGTAGATGCTACTCAGGCTCACTTTGGCGTCAATCTGTCTAACTAACTTTTCTAACTAACCAGCTACTGCACCTTTTTCGTCAACAGCCGAGCCTATGTCAGCATTTTTTGGACCAATCAGCGACTTAAACTGAAGCTATATTAACGAGTGTCACTAGTCATTGAGGGTTAACCAGAAGGGCCTATATAGAAGATCTTATGAGGAGGCAGAGTTAACTTACTGGCATTGTTGCCAGTGGATTGTCCAGTAGGTAGATCAACTGAAAGTTACAGTGTTACCAATCGTGGTAGACCAGAGTGGCAGGTCAAGTCAACATAACCCAGAGCTGCAGTGCTTGCAGCCATGAAGTACCAACAACTATCAAGACAGACAGGATACTACAATCCACCCAGATAGATACCATCATGCAGAACATTGACTTGGTCAATGGTATATACCACTCCAAGTAACAGACAGCAACATGAGCTCGCTAAAATCAACCGTGAGCTCAACATTGTGACCAATTCATCACCTTTCGCAGCTGTAATCTACAGTACAGAACTCTACAACAAACTATGCAGACCCATTTGCATCTCATGCACACATCATGCAGGCCTATTTGCATCTAACACATGGTATGCTCTTTCTAATAACCATACCAATACTCTTATACAGACGTACACACATTTCTAGCAAGTCCAGCAATCTACATATATAAGTTCCCGCGTTGAATGATAAAGTCATACATTTTGTGGGGAAGTGTATAGTCTATTGAATTGACTGCAATACATGACTGGTACTTATTTTATTGACTCCAAAGGATTGAAAGGCGAAGTTGACTCTAGCAGGATCTGAACTCAGAACGTAACAGTATGAAACTACACAGTGTTAGGCATTTAGTCCGGAACTCCACTGTTTCACCCACAATGATTTCTTTCTTACATTGACAGAAGGCCCACACATTTTTAGAGGGGGGGGGGTCTAGGCGATTGAATCGATCCCAATATTCTACTGGTACCTCGAACCAACAAAGGAGTATTTTTAGGCCGTCGTTTGACCTGCTAGAAATAGTAGTCCAAATCTCCCTCAAATCACACCCTACCGCCTTGAGAAAGGAGGAACACGTTCATATAGTCAGAGGTACGTAATGCTCAAGAGAAGGTCGGGATGGTCATGACGGGAACGCCTTCGATCTTAGGTTTGTTCAGTCAGGGCCGACCTGGGTTTTAAACAACAACAACAACCTCAAATCCCAACCTACCATTTTAAAATGGTAACACACGTGATGGTCATATACTGGAACACCTTTTATGATAGGTCTATTCGACCAGAACTAACCAGGGGCTAAACAACAGCGACAACTGAGAGCTATTTTATCGAACCCTTGGGGGATTAAATTCAGAATGTAACCAGACCAAAGTAAACACGTTCCTGTTTTTTGCCAATACTATTACACACTCTCACATGAAGACTATACCAGGGAACCACAATAGAAAATGGAATGGTCGAGGCCGATCTTTGAGTTTCATGGACGAGTAGAAGACGATCAATTTGATCTATACTCTCCATATTAGTAATTAGCGACAAAATAATTATTTCAAGATTAAATTATTTTTTCAAAGTTTGTCGCTAAAGAATAATTTTTTTTAAATATATAGATTTAGATTATTTGTCATGTGAGTGTGTATAATCGTTTGCTGATATAGTGTTTATATTCTCACAGTTGAATATATTGTATATATAAAATAACCATATACATCCAGTGCCGGATTTAGACTTGGTGAGGCCCTACGCTATATAAAGCTTCGAAGACCCTTGTTAAAAAAATTACACCAGAAGGTCTCACAAAAATTGAAAACGTATACGCCTCTTAATTATTGCGAGGTGGTCCTAAGCTGTAGCTTGTTTATCTTATGTCTAAACCCGGCCCTGTATACATCGTATAGAAAGTCAGAAACTATACGTCCCTGACTTTGTGACCACATCTACGAAATAAACAAAAGATACAAATAAGACAACAACTGTACGAAACAGCAACAAGTGTTCCAATTCCTTGAAAATCATTGATAATTATATTGTTATCTATGACTTAGGTGTTTTCTCGCCTCTGTTAAACAACATATTGAGTAGAATCAACTATATCCGCAAAAAGATAACGGGATTCCAGGAAATAATTTACACAAATGAACCGAATGAATCGTATCAATGGAAGAAGAAAAAGACATCGACATAATTTGACACTATGGCACAAAATTCTATAAATAAATATATTAGTTTTGTTTTTCCTTATACTAACCCGGATTATATCGAGAGCGAAGTATTCTTCTTGAAATAATCTTAAAGCATCTCCATGTAAAATCTCGAATCGTATTTTCGACAGCAGTCGTTTGTTGTCTTTCCCCATTTTTTGAGGGGAGAAGACTGTCGGATGAAAACACAAGCGGTGATTGAGCAGAGCTGTTACCCTAGTATAAAGAGTTCCACTACATATGTATGTCTCGTACACACACACGCGCGCTCTCTATCTCTTTCCATTTATTTCTTTCATCCTCTCTTTCTGTGAGTGTGTATATATATATATATATATATATATACACATATACATAGTTGTTATTAAGTTTATTTATATGATTGTCATATATGTATGGTAGACAGGATCCCAGGATTACACAATCCGAACCAATGCTTCGTTCAATCAACCTGTGGGGCCCCCTCAAATATATGAGGGAGGCTAAGATACTAATTATTAACTCTTTCAAACAGAAAGAGGGAAATAAAAAGTTAATAAATTCTTCCAAAAGGAAAGAAGAAATGAAAACAGGTATGATTTTATATTCACGTTTTAATATAAATAATAAATAATAAACTCATACCTTCACACAATCACGACGGATTTGTGTGAATATAGAATCGATAAGTGTAACAACAATGTCTTATAATAATAATTATACTTGTTAAAACAATTGCTTATAATAAATATACAGTTCAACAATTGCGTATAATAATAATCATATAGTTCAAACAATTGCTTATAATAAATACAGTGCAACAATGGCTTAGCTACAGAGGTGAACAAACGGTATTTATCAGTAGCCAAATACCCAATTCAATGCAACACGTGGTAGGAAATTTCCACGCTTGAATCCGTTACAAACACATCAACAGAATAAGGCAATATTCAAATCGCTGAATAATATTCTAGTTCGTACAGAAGATTACAGTCAATAAATACGTAAAGTTTGTAGCTT
>JAOPJM010000754.1:6285674-6297398 GCA_027124095.1 Muusoctopus leioderma | reverse complement strand
ACCAACCACTTTACAGAGTGTACTGGGTGCGTTTTATCGTGACACCGACACTAGAAAGGTTGTCATGCCATGCCCATTGCACAACTAAAGAGCCCTCTCTATCCTACGTTGTCTCCGCTCAACCACCGGACCACTTTACAGAGTGTACTGGGTGCATTTCATTGTGGCACCACCACTAGCGAGGATACCCAGGCTGAGAAGTCCTCTACTCTACAGCATCTCTGCCCTTTGGAGGGCAACAGAGATCTGAGAGTGTGAGGTAGAAATGGAAGAGTGTGGCACAGGGTGTGAGAAAGAGGGTGGTTGATGCATCCCAAGAGTGTGGAATAGAGGGTATATATATAAAGATAGGGGAGAGAGAGAGTGTGTGTGTGTGTGTGTGTGTGTGCGTGCGTGCGTGCGTGCACGTGACTTACCGTTTTGACAGGAGAGATGTTGTTCGTAGTACAGCAGTTAGGAGCAGCCGGGGGTTCAGGTTCCACTCTCGGTCGTTTGATTGGAGGAGGTGAAGAGGTCTGTGTCTCGCTACCACTGGACATCTGATTGGGCAACACACGGGTAACCCAGGGTTTTTATACGGGTAAGCAAAGTAAAGCATGAAGCAGCAACACCAAAGTCGATTGATTGAGCAGTCGTGGAAAATATCAGTGTGTGTGTGTGTGCGTGCGTGTCCAAGGCCAGATGGTCAGCAACAGAGGATGGTTTCCATAGAGACAGTAACAGGAGTGATGGAAGAATGGTCAACCGAAAAATGGAAAAAAAGAACAAAAAAATTGTTAGGAATTAATTAATAAAGTTAATTTTACACAAGTGTATATATATACATATATATAAATACACATACATACATATATAAATACACATACATACATATATGCATACATACATACATACATATATAAATACACATACATACATATATGAATACATACATACATATATACATATGCATACATACATACATGCATACATATGTACATAAATATAGACATACATATATACATATATACATACATACAAATATACATACATGTATATATAATAATGGATTTCCGTCTGAATTCCAGACGATGAGTGTTCAGCTGTTCGATCAACTGAACTACCAACTCATTGAATTAGCGTGTAAGTGGCTGAGTATTTCACAGACACGTGTATCCCTAACGTAATCCGCAAGCAGAATCAGCGTGACACAGTGTGACAAGGCTGGACCTCGTCTACCCAGATTCACTCACACGGTTTGAGTCGACTCAAGTCTTTGGTAAAGACATTTGCCCAAGATGCCACGCAGTGGGATCGAACCCAGGACCTCGTGATTGCGAAGTGAACTTCTTTACCATTCGGCCAATATATATATATATTTGTGTAGATTGGGAACAACTTTTCTTTCAAACATGTTTTATTAAAGACATGACTATGTTCGAGTTTGATCTTTCTTATTAAAGATTTTTAATATTTCATTATTAATCCTTTGTTTACACTACAATACAGTACATGCAACAAAAATTGATAGAAAAATAATAGTTGACAACACTACAATTCTATATAGAATTCCACAAAGAATAAGAGTATCTATGGAGGTTTTGCTAATAGAAAAATATATACCAACAATCAATACACAGATACAACACACACGAAATTAACTATGAAAACCACCGGACTTTACCGTTGAATGATTGTTTTAAATCCGGCGTGAAAAAAAAAGGAAAAACATTTACCAGCACTCCCATAATTCCTTACGACCCAACTCAAAGCAATCAAAAACACGCCATTCTACCACCATTTCATTTTGAGGATGGAGCTGATATAGCTCCGAAACGTTAATGGATTTAGGAAAGCTAATGTCCCAAACTGAACATAAAGGATTAATAAGGAAATATGAAAAATCCTTAATACAAAAGATCAAACTTGAACATAGTCGTGTCTTTAATAAAAATTAAAAAAACACAAACACACACACACACACATGTATATACAAAAACGAATGGGTAAAGAAAAGACCCCATTATTTCTTCATTTTTTCAAATCATTAAGTTACTACATAATGTTATTTCATACATGTTTTTTTTTTGGTCTTTTAAAGACATAATTTCTAATTTTATTGATTCAACTTCACTGTTTATATATATATATATATATATATATATATATATATATCAACTGCAAATGTTTTGATATATTTACGGGCATGCATAACAACGGCTTTCCATATCCCCCCAACAAACTGAACAATACCGTGACATACATGACTTATTACAGCACTGTTTACTGTTGCCACTCTTCAATTTGTCAGCACATATTAAACAAACGGGTTTCATTCCAGGCAACCTCTTGAGACAGGAACCCAGTCGTGGGAAAGCTCGACTCAATGCATTTAGAAAACCGTGTTTCTCTGCGAGTTTCTTTTCTTTGGCTATACTGCGCACGTATTCCCGCATGTAATTGATGTAACCTCGCCGTTTTTTCAGAGTGCTGTTATAGAGATAAAGGATTCTGAATTTCTCCCGACGTCTGAAAAAAAAAGCTGCGACCAGACGGCGTAATCGTAGAGCAAATGACTCGGATAACATGAGAAACCAGATGGCAATGTAAAAGCCCAAAGTTTGATATATGATGCGTTTATCAGTTTTCACTGGTTTCGGCAGACAAAGGAAATTAGTAGTAATTTCGTCGATCGTGTGTTTTTGTGTGAAACTATTTAGCATTGTTCTGACAATGTCGCTCATAAAACCACTTCCCAGAATGGCAACTTCGATTTTCTGGAAACCCTTTTGGTGGTAATCAATACGACTTTGGTTTTTGATGATGTTAAGAACGGTGTATATTATCCAATCGAACATTACAATATTTAAAATCACCACATAACGAACAATTAACATCAGTGTACCGTTGATTATCTTCTTTCTCTCTCCTTTTAATATTCGACAGCTTAGAGGGTTAACAAGAGACTTCTGTTCGAATTTCCGTAAAGGAAGCAAAGTCATCTTGCCAGCCACAGCTCTGCGTAAGTCGATACTCCGGAAGTAAGCAGTTATGTAGCTATTATCGAAGTTTAGATCCACAAGATAGTTTTTAGTATAGCTGTAGGAATGGACAAGTATTAGAAGAAAAGTGAATCCTAAAATATTCATCAACATATCTTGGAAGAAATTGATCCAAACTTGTCTTTTCTGGAAGGTGTGCATGATACTTTTTTGGAGTTCTTTCAATGAAGTAATGTTCACTCGTCTTTCTGGATTGACCACTTTGTATTGGAAATTTAGTTCGTCGTTTGAACCAAAAGTGTCTATCATTGCTTTTTCTTCTACGTAAACCTCCCCAAATCCTGATCCCATCGCAGGCATCGAATCGCAAGTGTATCCAATAATATTTGGAATTAGTTTAAATATATCGCAGATGAAATTGAAAGCGACGATTTGGCAAATGACCGGGCCAATAACCTTAATTTTATCTATACACTTGTAATATATGTTATCGATTGCTAGCTTGCAGTTAGTGATACCACCGTTGAAGATACTTTGACAGCGATAATCACTCTTTTTGGCATACCGCTTTTCTACCATGTCCGCATCCGTGTCGTCTGCTTTTACTTTTCGTTTATCTTCTATTGTTTCAACGCGGGAATCACTTCGCTGTTTTTTATCGATATATTCAGTTTCTGCTTTCATAGATTCAACCTCGCTTTGGCTTTCTACTTCATCCTTTATTTTACTAAACGAATTTTTCATATTGTTTGAAAGTTTTGTCAGCTTCAGATCTGAGTTTTTCAGTTTAAAAAGAGCAGTCTCCACCGGTTTTCTGCTGAACTCGAACCTTGAAACTGAATGGTTCCTTATCAGTTCCGATGCACATCTAAAAGACGAAACAACTATTTTACCATTGAGCACAATGCTATTGATTGGTCCCTGCACTAAATACATTACAGCGATCGTATGGAGAAAAGAACGGCCTCCTCTTCCGAATAAGTTCGGAACAACCAGCCAAGCCATACATCGCACTTGTGCTGAAAATGCATAGCCAAAGGAATATAGTATACAAAATATTGCTCCTAGGTACTGCTGCATCAATACAGGTAAGCTTGATTGGCTAAGAATAACTACGTAAAATGCCAAACTGATAAAAAGCCCGATTGGGAATCCTACAATGGCTTTAAGCCATCGATATTCTGATGGATCTGATTTGAGAACTTTGATGATAGAAAATTTCAGCTTCGTAACAGACTGCCCCATTGCTCTAAGTTTTCAATATATTATGTGTTTGAAAGTGTATTTTTCTGCTTCTTCCACTTTATCCATCCCTCTCTATCTCTATCTCTTCCTTTTTCAAACGTAGCAGAAATGTATACGTAGCGTTTGAAACGCTCACGTTCAAATAGACAACTGTTTTAGGCATTTGTTATATAAGCACAAGATGATAGCTTCTTCTATTCGTCCTTGTCGCTCCACTTGCTTAACGAATCAATCGAAATTTCCTTCAATAAACTCCGTTACTGTATTGAAAAAAATAACATGTATTATTTCGTGACGCATTGAAAGAAAAAGAACAGTTGCAAAAAAAAAATCGAAACTGAAACAACAGAATGTACTTAGTTTCTGTATATATACGCTGCTTCTCTTCGTAACTTCTTCATAAACACATGCGGAGAGCTAAATGTGGCAACGAGCAACAGCTTTATTGCGAATCTCATTTGTATAAAGGAATTGTACATTTTCATTGGAAGATATCCGGTATGTACAATTTTCATTACATTTAACAGTGTCCGGTTTTTATTTTTTCGTATTTTAAGTAAGAATTTCAAAAACAATACATATATTCTTGTAGCAGCCTATATACAGAAAATAAGTACATTTCGGTACGTCCAATGTCCATTATATCTAACAATGTCTATTTTTGTATTTGAAATAACATATATTGTTGTAGCTGCGTATATACTAAATACATTTCGTCGTTTGCAATTTTCGTTTCGGCTTTTTATTTTAAAAACTTTACTTTCGTTTCAATGTGACACGAAAATAATACCTAACCCACGATTAAGCCATAACTGTTACTATATCGGTGTATTGGTATAATCAGTAGAGTGTCAAACAAACAGACTTTACAGTATTTAGACACGGTCCTTTCGGTTCTGAATTTAAATCCTGCCGTGGTCAACTTTGATATTGCTGATTACAAATAATCAGACGTTTCTTATTGGTTTAGAACTGGAGTTTCCAAACTATGGCCTGTGGGCCACATCCATTCCACTACAAGATATTGTCCGGCCCGCAGCTTGAGTCGCTGGAGCGTCGGACAGTAACGCCCTGCAGTATTCATTCCGACTCACTGTGCTCTGAGTTGAAACCCTGTCGAGGTCAACTTTGCCATTCATCCTTTCAGGGTAGATAAATAAAGTACCAGTCTAGAGTGGTGGACAGGTGGAATCGTTAGAGCGTTGGACGGGAGCGTCTCGCGGTATTTATTCCGGCTCTTTGTGTCTGAGTTCAAATCCCGCCATGGCCTACTTGGGTTGTAGACTTAATCTGTCGCCCGGTTTAACACCACCGCCTGACCATTGGGGGTGCTTTTTACGGAATCCACTCTGTTGCAAGCACTCGCACCAGGTCTCCGGTCTGAGGACACCTTCCTCACTCCCTCCATCCCTCCCTCCCACCAGTCTCGGAGACCATGGGAAAAGGCTGATTGGTACCAGAATTCCCTTCTAACTAAGCGATAAAAATCAAATCGAAATGGAGCAGCAATATACCCTGGTGGTGATTGAAAATCAAAGGAACTTGATTTCAATCACCTCCAGAGTATATTGCTGCTTGTTTTATATCAATATCCAGCTTGTTTGCTCTCTATACTTCTACTTCCATTGTTATACTTCTTAGTTGGCATTTTGCTGGTCGTAAGAAGTAAAGGTGTTATAGGGTGGTCCGAATTTGCGTCGCAGGCCGGTGGACCAAAGTAGCATAGACACACTCCCGGGGTTACCCCGATTCCAAATATGTGCCATTTGTGTGGGTAGACCCCCCAGGAGGCTGAGTCTATAAGCCAGAAAGCCATGCGCACGCACGCACAGAAATTCGCATTTATTAATATAGATAAATAAATGTGGCGAGTGGCAGATTATAGCGGTTAAGTCTCGATGATCAGAGTCAGCAACTAGGATTCAATTCTCTGTTGTATCTATTTTACTTCACATTACATCTCTAACGTTCTTGATAAAGACATGGACGTCCCACATTCTCATTTGCTTCACTGTAATAAATCTGTGACCGTGTTGATCGATAGAAATTCAATGTGTTTTCAATCATGCATGTACGTTACACATTATTTTTTCTGCTAATCCAGTCGAGAAATATTGTTTCTATTCTAACAATATTATTCTATTCGTAAAACCGGCATATGAGGTAGCAATATTGGTTTCCAGCATTGGCAAATTTCCACATATTTTTGGGGAGTGTTTAGTCGATTAAATCGACCTCAGTACTTGACTGGTACTTTATTTTATCAACCACGGGTGGATGAAAGTGAAGTTGACCAGGGCGGGATTTGAACTGAGAATGTAAAATGCCGTAACTCAATATTAAATGGATCTCCGTCTAGATTCCAGATGATGATTGTTCAGGTGCTCGATCAACAGAACTATTTACTCATTGAGTTAACATGTAAGTGGCTGAGTATTCCACAGACACGTATACCCCGAACGTAATACTAAGGCAGAATCTGTGTGACAAAGTGTGACAAGGCTGGACCTTTGAATTACAGGTACAATCCCTCCGACGGGTTTCTGCAGAGTTTCCGTTTACCGAATTTCACTCACAAGGCTTGGATCAAGCCGAGGCTATGGTAAAGATTCTTGCCAAAGATACCAAACAGTGGAATCGAACTGGGTACCTTGTGATTGCAAAACGAACCTCTCAACCATTTAGCCATGCTGCGTCCATAACTCAGTATCGCAGAAAGTTTAAAGCCATCACGTGTATTATTAATGAAGAAAGTAGAGATAGAAAAATAGTAGAGTGCCATACTATATGCCTTCTAGTAGAGTGTCATACTATATGCCTTCTAGTAAATCAGTGTACAAATAACGCCACAATCGACTTTACATTTCATACAACTAGAGTCGATGGGTTAAGCAGTGCTATTTTCCCGGTGTTAATTCCATCGTCTATGCCACAAGCAAATATTGGCCTTCTACCTTCTTAAATAAATCATTATTGGTACACTTCATTTTGGAGACAGCTGTAGAGTCATCATCCACGGGCAACCACCAACTCTTGGAGTGTATGTGGCTCTTCCGAGCTCTCTGGAGATTCAATTATGTCAGCAGGCACTCATCTCCTCTCTGACATCGCAGACCGGTGAATGGCCTCCAACGATCCTGAACGATCCTCTCACAGCTCAGCGTCGCTAATTTTGAGTGTGTGTGTGAGTGTGTGTGTGTGCGTATGTGTGTGTGTAAGAGAGAGATAGAGAGAGATAGAGAGAGAGAGAGAGAGAGAGAGAAGAAAGAAGAATCGTCCAAATACTTTACTAGTACTTTATTTATCGAACCCAAAAGGATGAAAGGCAAAGTTAACCGCAGAGAACAGAGAGCCAGAACAGATACCGCAAAACATTCTATCCGATACTCTAATGACTCTGCCAATTCGTCGTCTTTGTTGTAGAGTGGATGTAGGTAATTAACAAGCTCAGTCTCATGACCAATTTTCGTTTTTCGGCTGGAATTAGTGGTTAAAATTCTTGGAAAGATTATGAATATTGCAGCTTAACATATCTCGTTAAGAAACAGTTATTATTTTCACTTGAGAGAAATTGATGGTAACGCATAAAATCCCTCAATAATTTGGGATTTATATATTACTTTCGTTTTTATCTTGCCGGTGTAGGTGAATGTAGAATGGAGGGAAGAAATTCTTACCTAAAATACAGCCCGTTGATAAGGACGTAGTATAAGCTAATCATTTCTCAGCTGAGATGACTAGAGTTTATCTATATTTAAATATAAGATTAATTTCTTTTGATTAGTCGTAAGATCAATTTTGTCATTGTAGATTGAATATTAATTCTAATGTTAATAATTAAGTTTTCTAGTATACGTACAAGACCACACAATTTGGAAGAGGGTAGAGTTGATTTGACCGACTCAATTATTTGATTGGCACTTATTTTATCGACGAGGAAGGATAAACTAGCGGGATTTGAATTTAGGGTGGAAAGAGACTTAATTAAATACCGCAAAGCATCCGCCGCTCTATCAATTCAGCCCCATTCACTGCCCTTCTAATAATAATTGTTTCTAATATAGGCACAAGGCAAACAATCCCAGAACTTGACTGGTACTTTATTTTATCGACCCTGGAAGGATAAAAGGCAAAGATGTACTTGACTGTTTACTGATCCCCGATAGATGAAAGGCAAAGTTGACCTCGGCGGGATTTGAATTCAGAACAGGAGTTTAAACCACACCGAGGTCAACTTTACCTTTCATCTTTCTGGGATCGATAAACTAAGCTCCTGTCAATTACTGGGACCTATTAAATCGACTGATGTCCCCATCCCCATCCCTCCACAAAAAATGTGTATCCTTATGCTGATGTTAAAAATACAAAAAAATGAATTCTAACTTCGGCGCAACGCCATACATTCGGCGGGAGGGTATAATCGATTAGATCGAGGACCGGTACTTGACCGATTGTTTATTTTAACGAACCAAGTAGTTCATTTCAGTTAGATTTGAGCTAACAATTTGGAGGAACGAAACTGAATAATTAAAATCAATTATTCTAGCAATCTGCTCTATCGACAATCGCCACTGTTCTGTTAAGTACAATTATAATATCGACGGTGAATTGGCAGAGTTGTTTGAACGTCGAATAGAATGCCTTGAAGCGTTCGTTCCGGCTCTCTGCGCTCTGAGTTCAAATCTCGCAGAAATCAACTTTGCCTATTATTCCTTCAGGGTCGATAAATAAAGTACCAGTCCAGTAATGGGGTCGATTTTCTTTATCTGTCTGTCTCTGCTTCTCTCTTTCTTTCTGGAAGAAATTAGATGTGGTCAGACCTGGAGAGAGATGGGTTCCGCCAAGTTTAAAATTGCACCAGACTCGCAGTCGGTCACGACAGCGCCCCTACGCCTCCATCAGGAGTTGAGGGGCCCAAGGTAAGACAAGACAATTATAATATTGGTTTTATTTTTGTTATTGGGAACATTGATATTTCTGCTTTTATTTTATAGGTATTAGTGGTTTCAGTGAAGTGAAATGGCGTCAACTAAGAACCTAAACTGGGCTGCCGTTTCAATACGTCTGGAGATTACATCTTTATTATTTTTTGGTGCTAACATCTCCTCTAGCTAAAATGTATTTGACAGTGAGTCAACAAAGAAGCTTATACGCAGTTACTCGACTTGCTAGAATTATCAGCCAAATCTCCCTCAAATCACATCCCGCCTTTTTTTTTTTTTTTTAAAGTAAGAGGACAACTTTTAAAGTAAGTTGGGTATTGTTGTTCTAGATACACTGGGTTTGAATAAAAGATTGGATGGCCAAGGCTGGACTTCTTTATCATAAGTTTACTCGATTAGGGCTAGTCTGGGACTAAACAACAACAACAACAGCAACAACAACATTTATTTGACAAATCAAACAACGGATAAAGCAATTATTTGGAAATGTTCCCGCTATTCCATAATACTGATCTAGCCAGTTCCAAAGCCAAGTTCTTTCGAGGTTAGGTATAGTTGATTGAATTAACCCAGTGTATTACTGTTGGCAAAACGATTCAATGAAGGGGCCTTTATCTGGTCGCTCGATCTACTGGAATAGTAACAAATTCACCCTCAAATCACACCCTACCGTCTTTTAGCGAACTCAGATGAATGAATGTGAGGCAATGTTGATACAGGTGAGATTCGAATTCATAATATATAGGGACGAAATTAATTACTGCACAGGATTTATTCTGACAACTCACCGTCCTAAATATTGCTTTCTAGCATAAGCACAATGCCTGAAATTTGGAAGTGGAGTATAGTAGATAATATTGACTCCAGAAGGATGAAAGACTAAGTTAACCTCGGTGGGAATTGAACTCAGAACGTAAAGGGCCGTAACTAAATACCGCAAGGTATATTTACTGATGCCCCAGCGATTGTGGAAATCTACCACTCTTTCAGTTTCAAATATTGAGTTCTTTTGATTAGGAAAAGGGTCTTTTGATGTCAAGGGAGCTGACTAGTGGATTACATATATATCTGTACCGCACTGGTTCTTACTCTATTGACCCACAGAGGCTCGATATGCAAAATAGAGCCTTGTAAAAGGTTTGAATATAAAGCATGTTGTCAGAATGAAACAAAATAACCTGGACTAAACTTAAAGATCCCTAATATTTCAGTGGACGGCAATATGGAATGGTTTGTCATTGAGACCTATCTCAAAGGCTATTAGCTGCGAAACGAGGGAAATTGGTTTAAAAGTGCTAATTGAATCTTCTATATGCTCACTTGACTTGCTAAAAATAGCAGCCAGATTTTCCTCAAATCATAGCCTGCTGTTTGTCTGCTTATAGTTGTCCCAAAAAATCACATTGAATAATGTAGTGAAGGGTATACAACAGTTGAAAAAAGATGGAATTGTCATGGCTGGGATGCCTTTGATCATAGGTCTGCTCAATCAGGGTTGACCTGGGGCTAAACAACAACAACAACCTTGCACTTTTGGCTAGTGGCCTACCAAACTAAATACTGCAAATTTCCGCCAACTCACTGCTTTCATGTTCCATTTCAGAGTAATAACATCAGAGAACATAGAGGAGATAAAATAATTCTACATAAATCTCCTTCTGCTTCAGGAACTAAAAAAAAACCCAAAATAAATAAAAAAAACATAAACAATAAATGCAGAAAAAAACGAGAGGAAACTTCTGTGACAAATATTTATATAACATTTTGACCTTAGCTTGATAGAGAAGCGAAATTTATTTCCTGATATTCAACGATATGTTCGTGATGTGCAGAATATATTTACTACAGTTCTCTGACAGAGTTTGCTATATATAAAATATTCAGGTATATTCTGATATATTTTCTTAATGTAACATAAAACATGATCATAATAGTTAATAATAAATTCACAGAGAACTCGTGTTTTTTTTCTTCTTCTTCTTTCTTATTTGGTCATGTTACTGAAGACTTGTAAAGCAAGACTGGTCTCAAGCTCTAAACTTAGGTCTATTGGAAACTTTGCAGAGAGAAAAATTGGCGATACTAGCCAGATGTGAGTGAAACGGTCATTTATAAAAGTATATATTTGGAGAGATGGACAATTTATTGAAGCTAAAATATTTATATACTCGCTAACCTTCGGTCAAACGAACAGAAACAAGATGATATATAGCAATATCTATCGATTACGGATATTTATTGCAAAGTATTTGTTTTTCCGCATGAACCCGAAAACGACCAAAGAACAACAACAATAACAACAACAACAACAACAACGATAATAATGGCGACGTTGATATTAACAAGGACAATAACGAAGAGTAACAACAACAACAACAATAACAAAATAAATAAATAAATGATAGACGCAATTTTCACAAAAGTTCTAGGTAGATGTGACCAGAGGTTACGTATGTCAGCCCAAACCGTTCATATAAGTTATGGGAAGAATATATATATATATATATATATATATATGTGTGTGTGTATATATATTTATATATACATATGTATAT
>JAOPJM010000754.1:6168899-6181417 GCA_027124095.1 Muusoctopus leioderma | reverse complement strand
CATAGGTGCGGATGGAACGGGAGATAAAAGGGAAGACATAAGTGAAGGCATAGGTGCGGATGGAACGGGAGATAAAACACTAGGGTGTAATCCATACACTATCTAGAGAAGCAATGCCGCACCTATGCCTTCACCTATATCTTCCCTTTTATCTCCCGTTCCGTCCGCACCTATGTCTTCACTTATGTCTTCCCTTTTATCTCTAAAGGTTTGATGTCTAATTCATATGAATTAAAATCTGTAAGCTATAGAGTTGTAGTTTTTGCCGTTTGTATTTTATATTAATTATTTCCTATCGAAGTTGACAAGAACTTCTGAAAACTTTAAAATCAACAACAATGCTATCATTGAAATTCTAATGCAAGGGAAGTGGTAAATTAAGTAATTGCTAAACGAACAAAATATGTTGGCTGGCTGTTACTCTTGTGTTCTTCAACACATATTCTCTTAAATCACACCCTACTGTTTAAAAAAAAAATATTGGATGGTTACGTCTAGAATACCTTTGATTATAGGTCTGGGCTGACCTGAGGCTAAACAACAACAACAAGAAACAACTGAGTAAGTGTAATGAGCAAAATCTGGATCTTAATCAATCAGCACACAAGTAAAAAAGCTACTGGATATGCACAAAGGAATGAGCAGAAAAACTACCCATGTACTTGTCAACAAAGGGCACAGTTAAATAGTTGGACTGACCAATGTGGAAGGAAAATAATTGCTATAGTAAACAGCTGTTGGCGAAGCAAATATGCTGAAAGCAATCAAAGAAGTACCCGTCAAGGTACATTGCCTGTAATGTCATCATTAATGGAAGTAGTGTTCAAATCAAAGAAACACACTTCAGAATGATAAGAGCAATAAGGAAGCAAATACAGTAGTGAAACTAGACACATGTCAAATAAGAATGTCACATTAAATGATCTGGACCTTAGCACATGCTTCAATGGAGGACAGTTGCGGAGAAGAAGAAAAAAGAATCAAATCTCCACATACAGCATAAAACCATAAATGAAGACAGGAATTCAAAATAAGTTGAAGGTTAATCAGTGAGAACTATTTTTTTATATGGATTAGTAGTAGTCAGGGCATTTGAGATTGGTGGGAGGAAGTTATCCTCAGACTGGAGACCTGGCCATAATGCTTGTAACTGAGTAGACACTGCTAAAGGCACCCATGAACCAGGTGGTCATATTAAACCAAGTGATGGATAAAGTCTACCATCCAACGGGCTTCCACACAGTTTTCATCTACTAAATTTCATTCACAAGGCTATGGTCAACACAAGGCTATGGTAGAATACACTTGCTTAAGATATTGCATTGTAGGATTGAACCTAAAAATCACATAGTTGCAAAATATACTTCTTAACCATACAGTCATGCCCATTTGTCAACCATGCAGGCATCAGTCCACTATGTACTGTCGAATAGATAAACAAGAACAAAAGCAGGATATTATTAAATTATCACATTGAGACCCCCCCCCCCCAAACACACACCTCAGAGAGTGACATGCACATAAGGACCATCTGAAAAGAGAGCTATGGGTAACACTGTTGCCCTGTTCAGCTTGAAGCTATACTAGAAAATTGAAGCACTACTAACAACATTTTAGAGCAAGTATTACCAACTGACAAGGTTGGGTTTGGGGTTGGTCTCAGCATAACAGGCCATGTCTACAACCTTCTGATACATTAAACTCAACAATTGATCACTAGGTTGATTATGCAATCATCAACACTAGGGTGTAATCCATACACTATCTAGAGAAGCATGGATTGAAGATGAAACTGTGAGGGAAAATTGTTGATGCACAGGCTTTAAGCCACAGACTATATCAAATAGTGAACCACAAATTACATTGGCACTGTGACAGAAGCTAGAAGTGGAGGTTTTACCTGTGGTAAGTTAGTCAGTTAGTATCTTGTTGATGGGTACAGTACACTGATGGTGGGACAGCTATATCAAAAGGTAATGGGATATCAGAAATAAGAATATGAAGTCAGCAATGTCACAAACATCTGATCCATGTAACTGCTACAGCAGTTGACGACCAAGAAAATTTAGAAGTTTAGAGTGGGATGGACATTTCACCCTGTACTACATGATGTGAGGTGAGCAGTCTGGCTGTGAGATTTGAACCGGAGATAAATACATATATAGCTGGATACAGTACACAGTTAAGGAAACACTATAATGGGACGGTTTTTCAACATTTCTGAGTTGGATGCAGCATTAAAACAAGTGGACTTGGCATTTAAATGAAAGTAGAGACAAAGTGGGCGTTTGAATAAACACACGCGAAAGTGTCTGGACTGGCTGCAATGGCAATTGCAAGGGGAATAATTGAGGCTTATATCCTCCATTTATACATCAGGTTAGTTGGATTTGCAACACACAAGATGAATATTTTGATAAGAGTGGCCAAATCATACCTTGTTAAACCACGATCCCATATTATTTTAAGTGGGTACTGTATAATATTGTCATCAATTTCCTGTCTATTCATTCAGCTCTGATGTCACAACAGAAGGGCCAGCTGAATGTAGCTGAAACACTTATTGATAGACATCACTCTTATGGTGTAAGAGATCTTACCATACTGAATTGTGGGTCCAGCAGCTTTGCCGTATGGCATAAAATAGCAAACATGCTAGATACCTCAATAATGAATGAACTGTATTGCACTTCCAAAGTGAAATCCTGTACAAGGTGAAATAAATAGACTGCAAAGTAAATAGAGGGTCAGATGTTTGTTTCATCAGACAGAGAATGAATGGCATGAAAAAAGAGAACCATAAAACTATCAAACAGATATAAACAAGGACAAAGATAACACCTGAAGAGATAGTGTTTGGATATGATCTCACTCCTCATATATGTAAGAGTACCCATCACTTCAGCCCCAACTCTTCATGTAAAGATGAAGAAGTCCTTTTGAATCAGTAAAGTGTTGGACAAAATACCTTGCAGTATTTAGTTTTGTCACTTTACATCCTGAATTCAAATCATGCTGGTGTTGATTTTGACTTTCATCCTTCCAGAGTCGATAAAATAAAGTACTGAGATCGGTGTAAATGACTATATCCTCCCCCAAAATGTGTGGCCTTGTACCTATGTTAGAAAAAAATATTACTAGGTTTTGTGAGTGAGATCCAAGAAAGAACAGTTTTGTATAAACAAGAGACAAAGTCTTCATTAAACTAACGCATGGGACTATGTATAATATGCTGAACATTTGGCATTATTACAAAAAACATCCAGCCAACAGAGTTGAAGTCTCAGGAGTTCCAAAGCATGTGGTATCTATGGGCTGATATCAGTAGTGGACTCTTGAAGTTGGAGTAGTAAAGCTGTCCTGCATGTAGGATGAACAGATGCAAACGAACACTGCAACCACCTGTATATCTTGGTAGTTATGATTACCACTGACTCATTTGATATAGAATTTGCTAATCACATAGTTAGATTACTGTTGTTCAGCACCAAGTCAACTCCGATTGAGCAGAGCTATGATCAGAAGCATTCCAGCCATGACCATCCTGTCTTTTTGGGGGTATTTCTAGGACTATATTATTTAATGTGTATGTACTGTCCTTTCACAAGATGGTAGGGTGTGATTTGAGGGAAATTTGGCTGCTATTTCTAAGAGGTTGAGCAACCGCATAGATGCTCCCTCATTGGAATGAGTGACCACGTCGTAGAGGCTCACTTGTTGTCTCGGGTGATGTTATAGAGCTTCTATTGTTGACTCGAGTGAACATGTTATAGAGGCTCCCTCACTAGCTTGAGTGATCACGCTCGAGCGACCATGTTGTTGAGATTCTATCATTGGCTCGAGTGATCACATCGTACAGGCTCCCTCGTTGGCTCATGTGCCTACAGGTTCCCTCATTGACTCGAGTAACCAGCTTGTTAGCTCGGGTGACGAAGTCACAGAGGCTCCTTCATTGGCTTGAGGTACAACAGGCTCATAGACCAGGTCATAGAGGCTGCCTCCTGTCGAGTGACCATGCCAGAGAGGCTATCTCTCTTTGCCTCGAGTGACCATGTCATAGAAGCTCTTTTGTTGTCTCAAGTGTTCACATGCTTCCTCGTAGGTTTGAGTGACAACAGGCTTCCTCGTTGGCTGGAGTGACCACAAGCTCTTCGTTAGCTCGAGTGACCACATCATGAAGGGTCTCTATTAACTTATTTGTTGCTACTCATTTGTCACTGCTGTTAGACATCTTTCTTTCTTTGTTCCTTTTGTTTACCCCCACCTCCACACTGCATGTGTGTAATTTATTAGTTTATTTCTTCCTTTTTTTAAAAAATTCAGACGATAATTAATAAATTACTAGCAGTAGATGGTCAATTTAATGTTGAATGAGGTAAAAGTATAGGTATTGGTGATAACGAGTGAACAGTGTACATATGGGGCAAGCAGATCAATTAGTTTTAGTCTTCTATTATAATTCCATTCACATCTAGGATACTTTATAGGAATATCAAATCGACCCTAATATTTGTCTGGTACTTTATTTCATCTACCCCAGAAGGATGAAAAGTAAAGCTCACATAAGCGGGATTTTAATTCAGAACATAAAGGACCAAGTCGAGAAAATTCTTTTGGTATATTCAAGTGTTAACATGTTTAATCAGATAAACAAATGCATATTTACCTGTCCAAAACAGTGGGTAACATTTCCGGGAGTAAACGTCGACTTCGTAAAGTCCTCCACGTACGACAATCATATCTTTTAGCTCGTCTTCGCTAAAAGATAATACACTCAGTTCTCTGTACCTGAACTCGATCCTAAGGGAATCGTATCCGATAAATGGAGTCCATTTTTTCTTACCAGCGTGCCGGTACATCCATCTCACTTCTTCTGGGTGAAGTTCCTCGATGATTTCCGAGACCGGATAGAGGTATTTCTTGAGATGAGCGGGCGGTGGTCTCGGTTGTTTCCGGACTGGAATCCAGTTAGAAGCCCCAGTTGTCAACGACGAGCAGTTAGGATCGGAAGGTTGAACAGGAGAAAAAGGTGTATTTTTAGGGTCGTCGTCGTCGTCGTCTTCATCATTGTTATCGTCAGTTCCTTTCTCGCAGCCAACTACAGCCATATAGTTTTCGTCTTCTGTCACCTGTGTCGCTGGTCCGCAAATATTACCATTCCCAGTTGCTCGTTCCCCTTCATCTTCGTCCTCGTCTTCTGTTTTTTCTCCGCTTCCAGCTTCATCGCAGTTTTCGTCGCTTTCTGTGGCAAAATAAGAGATGATGGACGTAATAGGATTCATACAGGGTTGTAATAAGTCAGTTGGGCGAAACTGCTAAATGATGCACGGCATTGAGTATGCAAGAGGTAATAGTAGCGGCAGTAGCACCTCGAGCGATTATGAGCAAAAGAGCGGATTATGTGGCCGTTAACACTGGCCATCGGCCCTCAGCAGTCCATGAGAAATATAAAACCAGAAATGCGTCTTTTACGATAACACGCGCATAGATATTGCTTGCATGGCGTGTCAAAAACCGGCCCTTCACTTCAGACAACACACGAGCGAAAATATCAACACTGTTTTCGTTTTCATTTGACGATTCTCTCTACTCTTTATAGAGGGAGTCGGAGGATTAGTCTGGAAACAGAGGAGGAGGAGGGCTTATATCAGTTAGAGGTAGAAGCGTAATTATTAAGAAGATACTAGTGAGAAACTGAAAGAAATAAGAAAAAAATAGAGAGAAAATGATAACAGAATAAAAAAAAGAGGAGTAAATTGAGATAATGGAACGCAAATAAAGGAAACAAAAGTAAGGGGAGGTAAAGCTGACAAGACAAAAGATAATGCCACGTGACCACTGCTGTCTGCTACGTCAATTAAATAGCCTAGGCATTTAGGGTTCAAAATAATTTAGACTATAAATTAAATACCCTTGGTATTTAGGGCTCAAAATACTCTTGCCAATTAGGGTTTAAAATACTTCATGTTATATATTTTTATACTGAACGTTGTGAACTGATAATAATGTTATGTTATAGTTGTTATATTTTACAGATTGAATAAAAGCCAACCTTATTCTTAATAATAATTATTTTGGCCAAGAAAATGTTTATTCAATTGTCTTCTGGGCACCCAGGCGTATTAAAATTCTCACCTCCAGGGTAACGTTGTCTAGGCAAATGCCTTTGGCATTTTTTTACTTCTTTTATTTCTAACCATTGCATTTACTGTTTTGTTTTGTTTTCGGAGCAATTATAATAATTCATTAATTTAGGATTGTTTTCCCTACTTTCACTCCGTCTTTTTTTTTTATCACTCTTGCTGGTTCTGGCCACTTGACTGTGACCAATCTGAGAAATGGTTTAGAGCTCATCTAGGAATCGAAACCACAACCTCTCTCATCCGATGCAATGCATATTTTTTATATGTTTTACTATTAAATATCCTTTAATCGATTCCATATTACGTAGTTAAGTGAAAGACAGACAGACAGATAGATAAATAGATAGATAGATAAAGAAAAGCAATGGATTTTATAAATGTTCTTTTCCATATCATTCGTATTCAACCCCTATAAAAATCATTTTATTTATCTTTCCATTATAATTTGTGCTCGTTCGTTGTGTCTACCTTCTTTCTCCATCTCTCTGCCTCACTCACAGTCGAAAGGTTAGGGCTCGAAACGTTAGATCCTTCATCCCTCACAGCAACTCAACTTATTGAATGCTTGCTCGCACTCTCCCTATTGACTATTTGTTGCTGACTTAGACAATCACCAGTTTCCTCGGATACCGGACTTTACGCGATGTCTACTTTACAAGCCACTATTTATTATTTATATATTTATTCATGCACTAGTTCGGCTAAATAGAGTCAACTTCTTGATCTTTCGAGGGTCGGAAGTATCCATCAACGGTGATCATACCTATTGATTTGTGGGTGGTGGTGGTGGTGGGCAGCGGAATAGTCGATTATATCGACTCCAGTACTTGACTGATATTTATTTTATCAACCCCGGCAGAATAAAAGGCAAATTGACCTCGGCGGTATTTAAACTGAAAACGTAAAGGGCCGTAACTGAATACCGCAAGAAATGTTGTCCGACGCTCTACCGATTCTGCCAATCTACGTACAACATATATGTTCATGTATGGGTAAAATCCAGAATCCGAGGAACTCTCACTCACAAACGAAGAGCAAAGGACCCGAAATGTTAGATTCTTCACTCCTCACGGCAATTAAACCTATCGAACTCTTCTAGAAACCCGCTATATTCATGTATATTGCGTGAACTTTAAGTTTTAAAATGAATTAACAGCTAAGATTGGGCGATCCTTTGTTATGACGAGCTACTTTCACTTTGCCTGTAGCTGGTATCGGTTTATTTTGGTGGCTGTGGAAGAATAAGCGGATGAATGGTACATCTGAAGAACTTTTCAACAGTTAATTAAAAGAATTTGAGTGGAGATGGCGTAATGACACATATGAGCCCGGAAGTGGTGCAACATTTGATAAAATTACGATTGCTATTTGTGAATATGTTCTGTTATTGTTTATTCATTCCATGGGATTGCTCTTCCATAATATAACATTACTTTGATTTACTGTAAATTACGATGGTCGCGCATTGGCCAAACAATTTCTTTCATTTGTTTAAAATTATTATTACTATAACAATATTGTCTTCATCAGTTTAAAATTATTATTACTAGAACACTATCATCATCATCACCATCATCATCATCATCATCGCGCCGAGGTCAACTTTGCCTTTCATCCTTTCAGGGTCGATAAATAAAGTGCTAGTCTCAAGAACTGGGGATCGATATAATCGACTTTCCCCTCCCCTAAAATTTCTGGTATTGTACCAATGTTAGAAATGATTATCATTCATTAATTGAATAATTTCTATTATTTTACCCCACGATGGAACCTCTATGCGGTCGCTCGACTTGCTAGAAATCGCCGCCAAATCTCCCTATAATCACATCCCCTATCTTAAACAACAATACAAAAATCAACAATAAAAATGAATAACAACGCAAAAATATCAACAACACAAGAATAATACAATAACAACAGAAAAATAATTCTATTACAACAACAACACAAAAATAATTCAGTAACAATAACACAAAAATGAACAACAACAACACAAAAAATAATTCTCAATTGCACACCAAAATATCTCCAATGACGAACAAGTTGGCCAGCTGGAAAAAGAAAAAGAATTCTTCCGCGGCCGCCAAACAAACTGAAACCGAGCTACAGTGTGACAAAGTGAAAGTGGCACGTTATAATATAAAATCGCCAGAAGATATTAATGTAAATAATATACAGTATATCAACAATTTGACACAGATAAGAGAGAAACAGACACAGTGACGGGACTAAAACCACGTTTCTAGTGGTTGCCAGGCGACCATCGATTAGTTTTAAAATGCCACAACTAGTAGAACATAAAAATTTAGTGAATGTATGTATACCAGAGATCACGTAATTGAATTAAATCCAGGGAATATGTTATTTAAATTCTTTCTAACAATACAAGCACGAACAATTGAAATTAAATAACAACGAGGATTCCCAAGAAAAATATAATTTGTATAGAATATATGTAGGTTTAATTGCAAATAATTAATAATATAGAATGTAGATTAAAATATAACAGACAAATATTATCTTGTTGTTGCTGTTATTTAGCCCAAGTTCAACCCTGATCGAGCTAATGTATGATCAAAGGCAATCCAGTCGTGACCATCCCGTCTTTTTTTCCAGATTGTGTATCTAGGACTACATTATCTCTAATGTGTCCTTCCCTTTTAAGGTGGTGTGGTGTGGTTTGAGGAAAATTTGGCTGCTATTTCTGGCAGACCGAGCGAACATGTAGAAGCTCCTTTATTGGCTCGTAAATGTTCTCTTTATTTTAGACTGGTAGTTCTCTTTATTTTAGACTCAATTTTTAGAAACAAGAAAATTAACAGTTAATCTTTGAGATATGATCTGAGAGTTACCTCCCCGGATATATGATACACTACAATGATATACCGACCACTATATAAAAAGGGTGTTTGTTGTTGATGTTCTTTTTCGTACTCTAGCAAGTCCTCTTGTATGTTCCCGATAAATATACATATTCATTCTAATTTATTTTATATTACAAATCTTATGTAATATTAATATAATCAGGTAGTAAAATATTTAAATAAATATAATGGAAGACAATTCAGATTGATTCGTTGGATATTTTTGGTTTCATTAGTTTGGTCTGGAGGCAGGGTTTGTGCCAATGGCCTTGGCATGCTCTCCGAAAATGGAGAGATTGACGCCGTTAACGTTCCGTTTAAACCGTTGCGAGTCAATAATTGCAGGAAAGACATGTGCAGTGATGGGATTCCAGTGGAGCGACGCTCTGAGAAGAAAGCACTGGGCACAGTGGTTAGTGTGGGGCTTGGGAGTTGAACACAATATGGGTGATGAGTGGAAGAGAGACGAGTCAGTCGAGAGTGCCTGAGTGGAGGTGGCACGAGACCAGCCAGATCCAAGGAGAAGAGGGCCTTGTAGTATAGGAAGGAAAGATAGAGAGAGAAAAGACAGCATGTCTGTAGGACTGAGGTTAGATTGTGTGAGCAACTTCATACCAATCAGTCGAGTGGCCTTTCTCTGGTTGCTGTCTATGATGTATGTATGTGTAGTAGCAGCACCATCCCAGATCTTGGAGCAGTACTCCATTGTAGGTTTTACTTGTACTTTGTAGAGAATTAGTAGTTGATGGGGGCTGAAGTATTTTCTGGCCCTGAAAAGAAAGGCCAGTCTTTGAGATACAGTCTTTGGTATAAAGTGTGACCATTGTAAGAAGCTTTTGAAGTATGGAGATCTTAGTGAAGCATGAGGATGATTTACAGTACTCTCAACAGAGGTGGAATACCATAGGTTTGTGGCTAAATCCACATTGTCCACTTTGGTTAGCACTGGATTCAAGCAGAAGTATAGTAAAGTGGTTATTAGTAATCTGAAGAAGTTAGCAGAAAATGCTTTATAGTAGATTTGTCCCAGGAATGTGAAAAGAAGTTCACAAGTTTAAATTTCACTCTCCGAAGATGGGCTTTAATCAAAAAGTCCATACGTCGGCTCCAATGGTATATAAGCTTATCCAAATTTGCGAACTTTAAACATGATTTTCTTGAAGTAAACCACCACTAGCTTCATCGAACTCTGGTTTTTATTTGTCATTAAAAGATGGCTCAGGCTGAGAGCAAAGACAAGGTCATACTCAGTTAATGCTAAGATGTGATAGTTGTTTTGCATGGTAAGGGTGAACTCTGGAATCACAGGAAACTGGCAATGGTCTACATCGACAACAATTAATCATTAGGATAATTAATGATAGAGTTTGCTAAGTTCAGTTACTGTGAGGAGTGTAGAATCTAATGTTTTAGGTTTTACTGTCCGTCTGGGTAAGGGTGAGTCAAACAGTAAGGGTGAGCCAAACTGCCTCTGATTTGATGGGATGTCTTTGTAGGTTGCAAACAATTGAAAAGAATAAAAAGATTTGTTGTAGGCCTGAACACATGGGCATTCCTTGGTAACATCAATGCTGCAGGACTCCATTGGATGTAATGGCATTGTCAGAAGGTAGAGAAATCACAATGATCTCAAGTCAACCAGTGTTAATGGGAACTGAGAGAAACACCACCCTCCAAGTGATGGTCCAGTGGGCAGTGTTTCTATTAGTAATAATAGTTTCTAACATAGGCACAGGGCCAACTTGACTGGTACTTTATTTTATCGACCCCGGAAGGATGAAAGGCAAAGTTGACCTTGGCAGTATTTGAACTCAGAGCGCAAAGAGCCGGAACAAATTCTGCAAGGCATTCTATCCGATGCACTCTGCCAATTTGCCACCTTCTATTAGTAATAATAATAATGGTATTTAATCATCACTTGTTCCCCTTACTGAAATGGTAAATATTTTCAGCTAAGGATATCTATTTTGATTTATTGTTGTTAATCCCCTCAGTTGACTCTGATTTTTCAGAACTATAATCAAAAGCATTCCAGCCATGACCATCCCATCTTTTATTTTTTTTATTTTTTAAATTTACAATTTGTTTAGAACAATGTATTCTGTTTTAAGATGGTAGGATATGATTTGAGAGAGATTTAGCTGCTATTTCCAGACAGTCGTTTGACCATGTAAAGGCCTGTTAATATTGTTATTGTCATTAACATCTATTATGGCCTTGGACCAATGTTAGAAATCATTAATAATATATATTACTATTAGAATCAGTAGAGTAGTGGACAAAATACTCACAGCAATTAGTTATGGCCCTTTTTAATTTCTGAGTTCAAATCCCACTGAGGTTAACTTTGCCTTTCTTCATTCCAGGGTCGACAAAATAGAGTATCAGTCAAATACTGGAGTTAATTTAATATTCCTATAAGGAATTATAATAGATATCAATATCTTGTGAAGACATTGTTTAGCTCCAGGTCAGCCCTTATCGAGCACTACTATGGCCACAGGTGTTCCAGCTGTGACCATCCCAACTTCCTTTTAGACATGGTGTATCAAGGACTACATCATCCTGTATGTCCTTTCATTTTTAAGACTATAGAGTGTACTGTGAGGGAGGTTGGCTGCTATTTCTAGTTATTTAGAAATGCCGCACAAATTAACTTAATTCTGATGCCAATAAAGACAAATTAAAATAGACATAACATGAAGGTTGATATTTTACAAATGTTAATTGGATAACACATAAAAAGAAACCTTCCATTTGTTAGATATTGGGTCTTAGACTGAGTCTTAAAGGACAATCAATTGTCAGATAGGTTACCTTATGTTATATTGATTTGCTCTTCATATTTCAATCATCTAGAGATGCCTTCAGATGTAATTGTAGGCCCTGTTCTGCTAAGTCCCAGGAGGAGTATAATGATGGGTATACTATTTTTAGCACACAAAATTGCTGTCACAGATACAGATACCATTTTGACATTTTCGTGATCAGAGTGATACAATCATTTTTGATTTGAGTTTATGAGTATGAGTTAAAAATTATTAATCACATTAGAAACATTGGAGAAATAGGAAAAGTAAAAAAGTGTCATGGAGAGTGAAAAAGTTAAAAGTTTCAGACAAAGGTGCTTTGACAGAGTAATAAAGTAACGTAATGGCCAGTGGAAGTGAAAAAAAGTGTGAATAGATTAAAAGGTGGAGACAAGAAGTAGATGAGGAGGTGATCACAGTGCATAGGAGATGCAGAGAGGGAGGTGTGGGTCATGAGGGAGGAGGGCCAAGAGAAAGACAGTTGGTGCGAGAAGCAGCATGAGGTGTGAGTTACTTAAAGAGAGAGGCTGTTGGTGTGATAGTTGGTGCGAAGAAGGGCTGACAGTGTAGTATGAATTAACCAATCGTCTCTGAGTTTGGAATTTTGGTTACATAGATATAGCAATATATATTGCACTTAGCACCATTATAATAAGGATATCCTTCAGTATGAGTTGTATGTAGATTAGTTATGTATGTAT
>JAOPJM010000754.1:6143115-6155567 GCA_027124095.1 Muusoctopus leioderma | reverse complement strand
TCGATGCGGACCGAAATCACCCGTCCAACCCATGCCAGCATGGAAAACGGACGTAAAACGATGATGATGATGATGATATAGGGAGAGAGAGGGGGTGGGGTGATCAACGACGATTGGTTTAGTGCAGAAAGGCTTAAATTCAGTATTTTTTTCTATCTAGTTCAGTGGCACATGGCATTATGTTCAAATCCCACTGAAGTTGAGTTAGTTTTTTTGTCCCAAATATATTATAAAATAAAACTAATAATATACTTATGAGCTGAAACTAAGAAAGATCTTTGTGTCTGAGAAATCTAGGGTAGTTGATTGGATGTTTAATTAACTCTTTTGTTACCATATTTCTAATGAAATACACCGCCTATGATTTTCAGTTAATTTTGAAAATAATCAAGAATTTGGAGGCATTTAGTAAAATAACTAACTTTGTTGTTATTAAGTTGGTGTTTGGAACATAACTTAACACAAAGTTCTTACATAGAATTATAACGGAAGGTATAGATTTAAATATGAACTCTTTAAAACAAATAGTTTTTATCATAGAACCAGAGGTGGTGGTCTCAGGTGGGTTGGTATCAAAAGGGTTAACGGATCTGAATAGATCCATGCTTTACAGCACTTAGTTTTATATCACACTGCTCTGTTTTCAAATGCTATGACGTTCAAATCAACTGGGGCTGATAGAATAAGTACTAGTAATATAATGGGTCCCTGCTGTAATAAACATTAAAAATAAGGATGACTGTTATAACCCTGAAAAAGAAATCCTTATAATGTAAAGAGCAATTCACCCCCAAAAAAACTTAGACAAGGGGCCTATGAGTGTTTATCACTTATAATCTTTATTCAGCTCCCTCTTAATTTCTGAAGCTCCCTCACTTATTGCACATCATCAATGGTGTATGGGTTTTGTTTTAATTTTGGATACAGAACTTGATATTATATGCACATTTTGTTGAGTTTTCGTTGATGTGAATGTGTAAATATATACATCATTTTATATATATATATATATATATTATCTTTTGAAAAACAACAAACAGAAGAGAACTCGATGTTTACAAGAGTATGTGTGTGTGTTGTAGTGAAAACACAAGGGTATCTTTATGACTACCTAAGGTTGAAAATGGAGTCTTTAAGAAGATTTATTTATATTTACTTAACCGGTTTCACAATTTTCTGATTTTCAAAAGTAGTGTGATATGGAGGGACCTGTAGCTATGCCATATTTGTCTCGACTCTCTATATATATATATATATCAATTTTGATGTTCATCCTAATATGGGACAGCATTTCATAGACGGAAAGTTCTTGACAAACCAAATCCATGATCTGTCTTGGTTTCATTCCAAATTGGAACTGCTTTCACAAACATTGCTAATGATGCCATTAGCTAGAGATATATGTTTATCAGGTTCTATAGATACAACATCCTATCACAATTCAACTCAGTCAACTATATCTCCCTCCCTCCTCTTCTCCTATAAAATTTGCCTTGAGCCTAGTCAAAAGAAATACTCGATTAAGTAGCAGCTGTGTTAGATATTTATTAACACTGGATATCAAAGAAGCATCTAAGTACTTAAGGTCCACTGCTGTATTCGTTGCATATATCATTTTACTTGCCTCAGTCAACTTGGCTGAACATATAGGGAAATGAATCATTCCTATTTCACAGTTTAGCAGATATAAAAGTAATTTTTTTTTTTTTAATGGCCTAGTCAGAGGAGGAGGAGTAGCAACCATGGCTCTTTTCAGGGTCTCCAACATCAGTAGTACCATAGGAGGAAGTTATCCTCAGATCGGACACCTGACTCAAATGCTTGCAGCAGACTTAACTCTACTAAAGACACCCAAGAACCAGATAAAGGTATTAAACTGGCCAAAAATATAAATATAGACAACATTTTTGCTGTTATCAGTAAAGTTTACTGTAATACTTTCATTTGGTTTCAATCTAGTTTCACTTTCAAAATGGCAAGCTGTCTGTGTGTGTGTGTTTTGGTTTGTGTGTGTTTGTTTGTGTGTTTTGGTTTGTGTGTTGTGTGTGTGTACGTGTGTATGTGTGTGTGTTTTGGTTTGTGTGTGTGTGTGTGTATGTTTTAAGGAAATTATTAATTTCTTTTTAAAAATGTTCCTATGTGAAGTAGGCTATAGTTAGCAGCGTTTAGCTATTAATAATACTATTATCACATTCTTAGCAGATTGTTAATTACTGTTATTACTACTACTGGTGGTTTTAGTACAACGACTGGTATAGTTGCTTAGTATTGACTATAGTTGTTGGTAGCAGATTTCAACACAATCATTTACGGTTCTATTACAATAGGTTGACCATAACACTGATATTTTCCCAGTTCAAATAGACTAGTGGCTGTTGTTTGTATTTATTATCTTGTTCAGACACAATCTGATCCAAACTAACATGTTAGGGGCCATTTTCACAAGTTTTCAAAGATTTTTAGAAGTTTATATTTAATTAAATTCAATTGCAAAATTTTACAAAATTTGAACGTTTGTCTGCAGTTTTATCTGCTAATCTATGAGATAGATTAGCAGATGGGTAGATGGAAACTGTGTGGAAGTCTGTTGGATGGATACTGTGCCTGTAATTCAAAGGGACCAGCCTTGACACACACTGTATCACAATGATTCTAACCGAGGATTATGTTAAAGGTACATATATGTGTGGAATACTCAGCCACTTACATGCTAAACCAATGAGCTGGCAGTTCAGTTGATCGAACAACTGAACACTCATTGTCTGGAATCTAGATGGAGATCCATCCATAAAGTATGTGTATATCTTTTGCCGGCGTATAACAGTGAAATACGTAAACATCAGCGAGAAAACTGAAGAAGAAAAAGAATGGTGCTTTTCAAATGAAGCCCCTTGTGATAGTTATTCTGCACTGAATTACAGACACTCCCTTGTCACTCTTGCCATCAGAAATTCAGTGAACCAGTGATTGGCCCATTAGGAACATGTATTGTTCATCAATTGTGATATAAAATACATAAGTAAAAATAGCTATTATTTGGTGTCTTCAGTGTAGTAATACCATCCACAACCGTGGTGGTTTTACAGCACTGATATATTCTGGAGTAGCTTCGTGTATGGCACACAAACCTTATAAAACACCAAATAAGGATTTAATAAATGTATTGTTTAGTATGAATTGTTTATCTATTGTAAATAAATTACCTATTAGCAATTTTACAATTCATTATAAATGTTCTTTAAGGTTTTTTTTACAGGTGTTGTTGACAGAGAATTTTGGATTTTTAATAAATGGAGCTGGGCTGAGTTGTCACCATTTTGTTTTGTGTAGTAGTAGCACCAAGAAAAAAAGAGGATGTGCAGTGGAAGCGGGGATAGGGTTTTATATCACTGCCACATGAAATCAAGCAGTAATTCATTCAGTATTGCTTGGGTTTGTTCCATGCTCTGTTTACATGGAAAATGTTTTTTTTATTTATTTTATTTATTTATTTATATATTTATTTATTTTAGCACACAAAGCTCAAAGTTTTTGCAAATTTAGACAAAATATTTTTTATCTTTTTATTTTTTTTTCAAATTTCATGCTCTGGATAAATTGTATATAAAATAGTTTACTTGTCATTTAAACATATGGTATTTACTTATTAAATTATGTTGAAGTTAATCTTATTATAATGCAGGGGTGTCCAACATACAGCCCGCGGGCATGTTTAGTCTGGCGCGTGGCTCAATTTTTTTTTTTTTTTAAATTATTTTTTAATTTTAAAATATACTGTAAAATATACTAAACACCTATATAATAACACCTCATATTCTTTCCTTTCTTTATTGTTAATAAAGTTGTTATAATGTATATTGACCCCTTTATCCATTTACTTTGGCCTACTA
The DNA here is from genome assembly GCA_027124095.1 of Muusoctopus leioderma. NCBI lineage: Eukaryota > Metazoa > Mollusca > Cephalopoda > Octopoda > Octopodidae > Muusoctopus > Muusoctopus leioderma. Next base: position 6,151,677 of record JAOPJM010000754.1, on the reverse strand, counting down.
CCCTATGAATAGAGTTTTTAGGAATAATTTACCCTTATCCGACCCACGATGTAGTTTATGCTTCAATCTGGCCCGCAAAGCTAAACGAGTTTGACACCCCTGACCTAACCCTTAGGTGCCTCTAGTGGAGTCCATTAAGGCTAGATCTCCAGTCTGAGAAGGATAACTTCCTCCCTTCCTGCCACCTGTCTTGGAGTCTCCCACTGAGAAGGGAAACTTCCTCCCTTCCTGCCACCTGTCTGGGAGTCTTCCACTGAGAAGGGTCACTTCCTCCCTTCCTGCCACCTGTCTTGGAGTCTCTCACTGAGAAGGGTAACTTCCTCCCTTCCTGCCACCTGTCTTGGAGTCTCCCACTGAGAAGGGTAACTTCCTCCCTTCCTGCCACCTGTCTTGGAGGAGCCATGACCGCTTCCTCCTGACTAAACCATAAAAAAAGTTGAACGAAAAAAATGACGGGGGTGTATGGTGGGTACTCACAGGTAGATGAATGAAATGACAGGTAGATGACTGAAATCACAGGTAGATGAATGAAATCACAGGTAGATGAATGAAATCACAGGTAGATGAATAAAATCACAGGTAGATGAATGAAATCACAGGTAGATGAATGAAATCACAGGTAGATAAATGAAATCACAGGTAGATGAAAGAAATCACAGGTAGATGAATGAAATCACAGGTAGATGAATGAAATCACACTGGCTGGTATTAATAATAACAACAATCATTGTGTTTGTGAATAAGTTTGTTTCAGTTCTCACAACCTGTTTTGTTATCACATGCTTAATAAACATAGGATGTTGCATGGATAACTGACATTCTTGTAGTCAAGGTAAACAATAACAATTGTATACCATATATGTATGTTACATAGGATTTTTTAATATTTTTATTTTTATTTTTTACTGTTAAGCTTATATTTAGTTTTGGAATTGTACCTGTTTGGCAAGTGACTTGTTCAGAGACCGTGGGTGTGTGTATTGAAACTGAAACAATTACATCATGGAAGAGTCACAACCAACCACAGCTGTCCCTTGCATTCGAGGATGACCTGGTATAAGCATTATACCATGCTTTCACTAAGGGTTTAAGGTGTCCATGCAGTCGTGAGCAGACACAGACACCACCCTCTTGGCCATCTCACCCTTGTCCCAGTGGAACATCGGGGGGGGGGATATGACAGCTGGAGGGGGATAGAGGGGGAGGACTGCACCAGCAGAGATGCTGCTGCTGCTGCTGGTACTCATCTTCAGCTGAGTGGACTGGAGCAACGTGAAGTAAAGTGCCTTGCTCAAGGACACAACGCGCGTCCCAGACCGGGAATCGAACCCACGGTCTTTCGATCGTGAGCCCCAGTAGCCTAACCACCACTAGGAAGAGTCATAATAGTCATTTAAAACACAATTTTGTGGTAGTACTGTCTACTATAAAGTGTCAAAGAGTTTCCTTGTACATTGTTGTTAACATTATGATGATGATGATGATGATGATGTGTCAATAATTGATAGAAAGTATTATTTGTATATATTTCACTCCGGGATAGATTCACACATGTGACATTGTTATATTTCACTCCGGGATTGATTCACACATGTGACATCATTGTTATATTTCACTCCGGGATTGTTTTCAAATGTCTATTGTTTTGTATATATATATATATTTGTACATATACTTATGTATATGTGTATTAGTCTGTGTTTGTGTATACATACATATGCATATATGTGTGTTTGTGAGTTGTGAGTGTAACACACACTCACACTCACACACACTCACTCACACTCACACACACACACACAGACAGACACATGTGTCAGAACACTCAATTGTTCCATTGTATAATAATATCTACTTGAAACAAAGAACAATTGTTGTACACGCATGCACACGCGCACACACACACACATACACGCACACAGACACACACATACGCAGACACAGACACACACATACACATACGCAGACACATACACACACACACACATCTATATAGGTTAAAAAACAAAATAGCAGTCTGTGTAAACTGGTATCTCTATATAGTTGTACCTAATTGGTTCATAGTAGTCCGGGATACATTGCCTAAAAATAAGATGGTGATGGTCATGGTTGGAACATTTTAATTAATCGTAAGTCTGCTTGATCAGAGGTGACCTGGGGCTAAAATCCAACAACAACAACAACAACAACAACAGCCCTGTTGATCTCATTTTGGGGAATAAAACAGAAAAGTAAAGAAAGGTAAACCCATTTCTGAGATTACTGAACGCTGATGTTATGTTAATGGAGGATGACATGAAATGCATATGTTCTTCACTTTGTTTTAGCCATCATGGGCAAGACTATGCTGGAGTACTAACTTCATCATCATCATCATCATCATCATCATCATCATCATCATCATCATCATTTTACGTCCATTTTCCATGCTGGCATGGGTTAGACAGGTGATTTTGGCCTGCATCGATTCCAGTTGGAGTCACCACTCTCCTAGATGAGTCAGGGGACCATGCCTCACTCGTATGTTTCATTTGGTTTGGTTTCTATGGCTGGATGTCCTTCCTATTACCAACCACTTTACATAGTGTACTGGGTGCGTTTATCGTGGCACCAACACTAGAGAGGTTGTCATGTTCATGACACAACTAAAGAGCCCTCTCTACTCTATGTTTTCTCCATTCGATTGTACTGGTTGCATTTTATTATGGCACCTCTGCTCTACACAGCCTCCGTACGATGAGAGTAAGCATGAGCTGGGAAAGTGAACAGGTGAGAGGTGGATGAGAGATTGTGAAGGGAAAGAGTATGTGTGTGGGTGTGGCTGGGTGGGAGAGTGATTGGGGGTAGTGGGGTAAGAATGTGGGAAAGATAGTGGTAGCTTCAAAATTGGTGTTGGTAGGGAGACAATATGATTATATGGTTGGCAGCAGCAGTGTAGGTATGTCAGAGAAGTGCCAAGGTAGGAGAGATCATGTGATGGAGAGGCAGCTTAGGTGGGTGATGGTAGGAGGTGGGTGTGCTAAATGCTCTCTACAAAATATTGGAGTATAGGGGGAGGCTGGTAGATGAATATGAACATATCCAACCTGCATGATGGCGATGGAAGATCTGGAGTGAAGAGGTGTGAGGGTGGTGGTGGAGTGCTAATAACAGTGGTGAGAGTGGAAGAGCTGCTGAAACTCTGTCCTTTGTGACACAGGTGGAGGATAGGCAGCTATATATCAGAGGGTAAGGAGTATACTCAGTGGTAAATCTGGTGTTAACAAGCCAACAAAGGAGGGTGAGTAAAACGAATGAGGAGGTATTGAAGAGGTGGGATGGAAGAGGACGGATGGGTGGTGAGTGAGGGATAGCAATGTTAGAGTGAATGTTATTGAAGATGCAGGGTGGAAGGGGAGTTTTGAAATAAAATTTTATGTATTATTTGCTCTATACTCATATGTTATCTGCTTGTACAGGTGACTATTTTCATGCTCTTCAAACCATTCTGCAGCTTTTTCCCCAGTCATTAAATCCATCTGAATACTTGAGGTAAACACTTGTGTACTGAAGGTGCTGCTGTATTCTATCTCTGAATGCAGGAGTCGATGTCTCATCAGGTGGTAAAGTAGCTCTGTAGGTGTTTCGGCCCCTTCCACCATGACACCAGAGCTACCCAGGGCCACCCATCGATGTAGGTGACAAAACTCCCATACAACAGCATGAGTTTAGTTGAATCAGATGTTGTGATTTTATCAGATGAATGGTGAAATATCAGTATTCTGTTTAAAATCTGTACATAATTTACATAATACAACCAAATAAATGATAAGAACCAAGCTGATACAAAACTACATCATTTATTCATACCCATCATCCTATCAGTTGATGAGAAATCTTCTTCACATTCAATCCAATTTCCATCTTGAAAATCTGTGACAATAGAAATGCTTCAATCAAAAGAATTTGGTTCCAAATTAGTTACAGATGTTGAAATTGTTATTTGGCCTGTAGCAAGTAAACAAATATTTCTATTATTCAAATTATAAATCAGTTTATTATAATAATTGATAACCAGCTTAATTATTATCAGGACAAGTAAGATTTTCTCATTGTATAGGTTAGTCTATACAATTACTGATTTACAAAGAAACTGGAATGCTTAAGGTGCATCCACCACACCAAGCTGAAAACATTCTTAAACAAAATGTTTACAGCAACTATAAACATTTCTTAGAAAATAGCTTACCTAGTTTCTTTTATAGTGGTTATAAACATTTTTAAGCAAATAACTACATAACCTTATAATGAGGAATTTCTAGCAGCATTTAGATGAATTATTACAATACAATATGTATTTGCATGAGTGGAGCTGAATTAGATACTAAAATGTTAAAATAATATATATAAAATTGCATTAATAATATTGACTATTACTCATAATATTATATATAGCTATTTACTTTGTTTTATAATAAAGGGCATAAAAAAACCATATTTTGCAATAATCTGGGTCATAATTTTCAGCTCGCGGGCTGAAACTGGTAAAAGAGTAAAAGAGTAAAAGAGTAAATAAAAAAAACATATCCAGTCTCTAATCAAAGGGGTCATATTATGATCTTTCATTTCATATTTATATTGTTGTGAACAGAGTAAAATGAAACTACACTTACAATGAGTTACAATTGGGTTGCAATTCAAGGGAATGAGAACCACAAAAAAAGTGTTGAAATTGTTATTTGCCCTGTAGCACCAGTAGAACTCTTGAGACTAGCTTCTGGGGCTGTTGTTTTGGGGGTTTTTTTTTTAACAATCATGTTTCGGCACACAAAATTTTAAATATCATATAATCCTTGCTGCTTGATGGTAACTAATCACCACAAATAAATGAGAAATAAACCAGAAATAAACCAGAAATAAACACCAGTTATGTAACTGTACATTGTACTTGGGATTTTTTACGTGATTTATATAATGTAGATGCAATCATAACCAATCAGAACACAGTCAAGAGACTTGATTCAAATCAATGTTTCCCATTACTTGATATGGAAAAAATAAAGTAACTAATTATTGAAAAATGGTCTGATATGGAAAACAGAACAAATGATTATTGAAAATGTTTAATTTGAAGGGACTATAAATATAATTAAATAAAAAAAAAAGAATAAAGGTATTATTTGCACCTCCCTTAGCCCCATGACAAGAGAGCAAGGGGAAATCACCCCCGTTGCCCCACCCACTAGTCTATGTGTGTACATGACACAGTGTACAATCTGATCATACACTCGATAGAAAGAAGCATGACATATCCAGGATTCAATACATATGAGTTGCTCCTGGCTATTTGATCAACAACTTGTGTGTGTCGAAAGTCTGCTTGAACAGGAATAACAAGATTTAACCTCCTGATTCACTCTTAAAATCCCATACCTTTAAATTCCAGTCCATTTGTGACTTACACATAAAATGTAGAGAGAGATGAAGTGTTAGAAATGTCAGAATTGTATCTTGTATTTGTGGCTCAGATCTGGTATTGATATTTAAATAAAACAAATAACAGCTATTTTCAAAATAGCTCAAAATAGATTAAAACGTTTATCTCTCCATTATCTACACATATATAAGGAAAATAAGCCAGAAGGAGTATTGATTAAAGAATCCACAATTCAGATATATTTTTCTACCTATATTTTCTATATTTCTTACCTCTAATTGATAACAAACATGTTTATTATGTAAGTGCTATGATGTAATAGTAAATATTCAATTTTTATTGGTTTAAAAATATTTTAATTTGTTTCTCTTTATTTAAAGACTGTTTTTAGAAGTGCTTTGTAATTGTATCTCAGATCAAGCACCTGACATGATTCTGTAAATTAAACAAATAACAGCTATTTTCAAATAACTCAAAATAGATCTTAAAAAGCTTAGCTTTTCATTATCTGAACATACTGTATATAAGGAAAATGAGCCAGAAGGATTCTTGATTAAAGAAGACAAAAACCAAATAATTTTTCTGAAGCTATGTTGTTGTTGTTGCTTAGCATCAAGTTAAACCAGATTAAGCAGACCTATGATCAAAGGCATTCTAGCTGTGACCATCCTGCCTTTTGTATATCTGAGACTACAGTGTCCAATATATCTCTCATTATTTAAGATAGTATGGGTGGGATCTGAGGGACATTTGGTTATTATTTCTAGCAGGTCAAGTGACTGTTTACAAGCTCCCTTGTTGGCTGTAGCTATTTTTCAATATGGCTTATCTATAATTTTCTTTTAATGGCTTAGTCAGAGGATGAAGTGCAGTGCTCATGACCTTTTTGCAGAGCCCCTGAGACAGGTGAGGAGATAGGGAGGAAGTATCCGGGGTCTCCGTGCATTTCGTGATACAATGGATCTGCACCTGGAACATTCCTCTCCAAGGCGCAGACCTGGACAAGGTTTTTTATGGAAGACCAACAGTTGCCCATGCATCCAAGTATCCCCTCTTCATGCCACCGATGTTGTCTAAGAGAAAGGCAATGGTTGATACAGCTTGGCACCAGTGTTCTCGCAGACATTGCCGTCAGAATGCAAAGAGCCAGAACAGACACTGCAGGGCATCCTGTCTGATGCTCTAACTATTCCGCCCTAAACTGCTACTTTATTTATTGTTCCCAAAAGGATGAAAGCAAAGTCGACCGGGATTTGAACTCAGAGCACAGAAAGCCAGAACAAATACCACAAGTCATTCTATTTGACACTCTAACGACTCTGTCAATTTTCACACCTTAAAGGGAGGAAGTAAGCAAGTGCTAGATAATATGTTTATTACGTAATAGAAAGTATTTATGGTAAAATAGTAGATATTCAGTTTCTGGAATTTATTTTAAAATATTTCAATTTCTTTCGCTTTACTTTCAAAATATTTTAGCGTTGTTGTTGTTGTTTATTCCTGATCCAGCAGACCTATGATCAAAATTTTATTCTAGCCATGACCATCCCATACTGCATCTAGGACTACAATGTGTCCCTCTGATTTTAAGATGGTGGGATATGATTTGAGGGAGATTTGGCTGCTATTTCCAGCATATCGACCAACCTCGGCTCATTTTTTCTACAAGTGCATCAGGTATTTGTATCTTAGATCGATCACCTGGCACCATTGTTTTTCAATTAAACATATAATAGCTATTTTCAAAGTAACCCCAAATAGAATTAAAAGGTTTAGCTATTCGATATCCATATGATATTAGGAAAATAGGTCAGAGGGAATCGGGTATAATTTTTCATTAAAGAAAACAGAAGCAAAATTATTTCTCTGGTTATTTTTTTATTTTAATATGGCTTATCTATACGTGATAATAAACATGTTTATTTCGTAAGAATAAGTGTTATGATAACAATGTAAATAGTCAATTTTGAATTTGTTTTAAAATATTTTAATTTACCTCTAATTATTTATTATAAGAATGTTTTTTAAAGTGTGTCTTGTAATTTATATCTCAGGTCAACCACCTAACATCATTCTTTAAATGAAGCAAATAACAGCTATTTTCGAAATAACTCAAAATAGAATTAAAAGGTTTGTCTTTTCGTTATTGTATGGATAAATGAAAAGCTAAACCTTTTAAATCTATTTTGAGTCATTTTGAAAATAGCTGTTATTTGTTTAATGTAAAGATTTGTTTTTTTCTAGTATATGATACTAGATTCAGGCTGAGGATTAGCAAAATCGTTAGAGTGGTGGACAAAATACCTTGCGGTGTTTAGTTACGGCCATTTATGTTCTGAGTTCAAATCCTCCCAAGATGAAATTTGCTTTCATCTTTCCGGGGTCAATGAAATAAAGTACAAATCAAGTACTAGAGTTGATTTATATTCCAATAAAGTATCCTAGATATTAATGAAATTATAATAAAAGACTAAGATAAGACTAGGCTTAATTCTTCAAGAAAGAAATCACAAACCCATTAATATTTTCTAGCTATGTATCCAGAGAGGCTTTTTTATTTTTTTTATTTTTAATAGATTAGTCAGAGGAAGAAAGGGCAGCACCCATGACTCTTTTCGAGGAATCCATGGCCTGTAGGAGGTAGACAGGAAGTTATCTTCAGACCAGAGACCTAGCTTGCATGCTTGCAACAGAGTGACTCTGCTAAAAGCACTCAGAGGCCAGGTGGTGGCATTAAACCAGACAGAAGATTAGGTCTACCTTATCTATAAGTGATAATAAACATGTTTATTGTGTTAGACTAAGTTTTGTAATATAATAGTAAATATTCAATTTCAAATTGTTTAAAAAGATTATATTTTGTTTCATCATACTCTTTTACTTGTTTCAGTCATTGGACTGCGGCCAAGCTGGGGCACCACCTTGAAGTTGATCAGATCGACCCCAGTACTTTTGAATCTGGTACTTATCTTATCGATCTCTAAGCCAAACCGCTAAGTTACGGGACATAAACAAACACTAACACAGAGACAGACACACATACACATACATATACATATATATATATATGACGGGATTCTACAGTTTCCGTCTACCAAATTCACTCACAAGGCATTGGTCGGCCCGAGGCTATAGTAGAAGACACT
>JAOPJM010000754.1:6128112-6140702 GCA_027124095.1 Muusoctopus leioderma | reverse complement strand
ACCAACTCACAGAATTAGCGTGTAAGCGGCTGAGTATTTTACAGACACGTGTACCCCTAACGTAACCAGCAGTCATGTATATATATATATATATATATATATATATGTGTGTGTGCATGTGTGTGTGTGTGTGTGTATGTGAGTGTGTGTTGATGTTTACACTGATCTAAAAAGAAAATCGGTGTTGTTAATGTTACGTTCCTTTATGTCCCATAACTTGGCAGTTCAACAAATAGAGATCGATGTAATAAGTACCAGACTGAAATAAGTACTGGGGTTAATATAAATGACTAAAACCCTTGAAGGCGCTGCCAGTGCCCCCAGCATAGCTGTAGTCCAATGACTGAGACCAGTAAAAGAATAAAAAGAATATATTTTATTACACTACCTTGAGTAGTTAAGTATTTTCCTGGCTGTTTTTTTTTCAGAAATTTGCTTTTTTTTTTTTTTTTTTTTTTTTTTTTAAATGTAAATAATTCACTGTATGACCAGTTTTCAAATATATTTGGAATAGTTATCATTAGAAATTGATTTTTTTTAAACAGTTGAAATGTCAAGATTAAAATAACCTTAGGCTTGTTTTTGATGATTTGCGAATGGATTTTTTTTAAATTTTATTTTTTCTTCTTTTATGTACTTACGAATCTAGGCTGCCTTATATATTTAAAAACACAATCTTTGAAATGAGTAAATGACGTTTAGAAAAAAGTCTGCCTGTTTGAGTTTGTATTATTCATGTTTGTCGAAATGTTTCGGAATACCGCAAATCCACAAAGAAATAGATGGATGAATAAAAGATTGCTTGTAATTTAATTTTTGATTCGAAAAATGTATGTCTTGTAGTAATTTTAATGGGAATGACACTTTATTTTATTTACCTTTTTTTTTGGGGGGGGGGTTGTTTCACTTGAAGCTATTTCACATTTTGAAATGAAGAATTTTTTTTTTAATTCATTCATGCTAAAGTAAAGTTTCTGCGATTCGAGATTTCCTTTCAAATGTTGTTTTAAGTTTGTAACTATGTTGATTGGCTACAATTTTGCTATAAATATGTGTGGAATGGTGAGTGGGCAGAAACGGTAGTGTGTAATGGAATAAATATGTCTTATACTATTTGGTTTCAATGCCTTTATGCTCTAAGTTCGGAATCTGCATGGGGCTGAAGTCAACAAAATATGGCTTCTTCAGACAAATACAACTTTCCTCTTCAAAAATGATACTTGTACCAAGAGAATATATCATCATCATCATCATCATCATCATCATCATCGTCATCATCATCACTTTATGTCTGGGTTTTTTCCATGCTGATATGGGTTGGATGGATCACACAACGTCTCACTACTTGTTGGGCTCCTTTGACATGCTTTAACAGAAAAAAAAGAAGTTTCCAATGTGTGCTGTGCAGTGGGATTGAACCTGGAACCACATGGTTGTTGTGAAACAAACCTCTCTTAACCACACTTTGAAAGTCAGCAGGAAGTTTCTCTCTATATTGGTCAGCTTGTAGGTAGATAGATAGCAAGGTAGGTCAATAGGTATGTATGTATGTATGTATGTATGTATGTATGTAGGTAGGTAGGTAGGTAGGTAGGTATTTAGGTTGGTAAGTAGGTAAGTAGGTAAGCAGGTAGATAGGTAGGTAGGTGGGTAGGTAGGTAGGTAAGTAGGTAGGTATGTAGGTAGGTAGGTAGGTGTGAAAGTAGGTAGGTAGGTATGTATGTATGTAGGTAGGTAGGTAGGTAGATAGGCATGTAGGTAGGTAGGTAGGTAAGTAAGTGGGTAAGTAGGTGGCAAGGTAGGTAGGTAGGTTGTTAGGTAGGTAACTACCTACCTACCTACCTATCTACCTACCTATTTACCTATGTAACTAGAAAGGCAGGTAGGTAGGTAGGTAGGTAGGTTGGTAGGTAGGTAGAGTTAGGTATGTAAGTAGTTAGGTAGGTAGGTAGGTAGGTAGGCAGATTGGTAGGTAGGTAGTAAGTAGTTAGGTAGGTAAGTAGTTAGGTAGGTTGGTAGGTGGGTGGGTAGGTATGTAGGTAGGTAGGTAAGTAGGTAGGTAGTTGGGCAAGTGAGTGTTTGGTTGTATGGGTGATAGCAGTACACAGCAGAGTAAGAAATCAATCAATATCGAACTTGGGTCTCTCCCTCCACCCACGACCACCACCGTGCCAAAATAAATAAATAGATAAACTCAATTTTTTTCTCTCGAACATGTTGCTTAATACTATTTCAACTAGAGTCATCAAAAAAATTTTTCAAATTTTTTTTTGGCATTATTCTTTGAGATTTCACTTTAGAATTGAACATGGACCTGTTATTTTGTTTGAATATAAACAATATTGAAAAAAAAATGGTAGCGGCACATAGCTGATAGAACGCTTCAAATAGGCAATAGAGTTAATAGCGGCAGGGGAAGGGTGGGGTGGGTGATTGGTGTGGTGGTGGTGGTGGTGGTTGTGTTGGAAATAATGGTTGTGTGTCATTTTTTGATAACTGTTGACTTTTTGTTTTGTTTTTGTATGGGTTTTTTGGGGGGGGGGTTTAAATTTTTGGTAGTAATGGTGCTGGTGCTAGTATATATATATATGTGTGTGTGTGTTTTTTTTTTGTTTTTTTTTGTTTTTTTATTGGATTGGTAACTATAGGTTTTATTGATATGATATATTATGTACATCAATTTTCTAAATTCTGGTACACACGCAAATACCACTCTTGAATTTGAGGATGCCCAAAGTTAAGAGAAAGAAAGAGAAAAAGAGAGAGGGAGAGAGAGGGCAAGTGGGTGGGGGGTTGTATTTGTTGCTTTTTGTTTTTCGAATTCTATTAACACGTTGAATGAAACTTCAGTTAAATCAACCTGAAATATCTTTGTCGAATGAAAGATTCTAGCTTTTTTCTTCTTTTTTTGAGGGAGTGGTGGGTGTGGGAGGTGTGGGTGTGGGTGTGGGTGTGAGGTTGTGTGTATGAATAAAATTTATTATCATTTCTATGTTATTATTATTATTATTATTATTATTATAATACGGTATTCTTTCTGTCGCACTGCGCTCTGAGTTCAAATCCCGCCGAGGTCAACACTGCCTTTCATCCTTCCGGGCTCGATAAAATAATGTACCAGTCAAGTACTGGGGTTGTTGGCCTTGTGCCCTAATTAGAAACAATTATTATTATTATTATTATTATTGTAGGGCGGGTGGATTGGCGGAATCGGTGAGGCGTCGGACAAAATGCTTTGCGGCATTTCTTCCGGCTCTTTACGTTCTTTGTTCAAACCCCGCTGAGACCAACTTTGCCTTTCATCCATCTGGGGTCGATAAACAAAGTACCAGTTAAGTACTGGGGTCGATTTAATCGACTTACCCTTCCCCCCAAATTTCTGGCCTTGTACCAATATTAGAAAGAATTATTACAAGGTATCATTAATGAGTAGGGAACATAAAATTAATCATCTATTAATGGGTAACTCGAAGCTGTTCACAAGTCATTGATGTAAAGAATACAGGGTTTTAGGAAAAGCATTGGGATGAAATTTGAGTTTAAAATATGACTTGTTAATGAAAAGGTGGGGTGGGGGCTATTTGTAAGTGATAGGATACAATTAATGAGAACCTAATGAGAAAGTTGAAAAAACAGATAGACACAGAAAATTAATAATACAGTATAATTAGGTATGATAAAGTTAGATAAGATAGAGGAAACTAATATCTGTTAGAAATAAATACCAGATATTCAGGAATATTACTTGAGATGGACTATCATCCTAGCCAGGGAGGAGAGAGTTGTCTATCACCTTCTTAACACCACAAATCTACTCTCTTCTATTATAATTCTATTCACATCTAGGATGCATTATAGGACTAGATTGACCCCAGTGCTTGATTTGTACTTTATTTTATTGACTCCAAGAAGGATGAAAGGCAAAGTTTCCCTTGACAGGATTTGAATTCAGAACATAAATGGTCGTAATTAAATTCTGCAAGGCATTTTTTCTAACACTAACTATTCTACCAGAGTTAAGAATCAACCTGTAAAATCTCCTTGAGGCTTAAGAAAGAAATATTTACGTAGGAGTGTACAAAGTATGGGATGCAAAAACTTGTTTAAACTCTCTGACTGCTCCCAACTGTATAATAAGATTCTATCTAGATTCAACCATTGGACTATTATGTACTGATTCTAACAATGCACTGAATCTAAATTTTGACAGAATGTTCCTGGTGGCAGCATTTAGGGAGTCGATCCAGCTGACCACACTTTAATCCTTTCAATACTAACCTGCTCGAGACCACATTTGGTCTTATGATACAAAACTCTCCATTTTAAAGTGTTTGTATTTAAATTAAAGCCTCTATCATAATTTTATGAAAGAACTCTTTTTGTTAAGTTATGTTCCAAACACCAGTTTGACAAAGTTAGTAATTTTACTAAAGCCTTCTAAATTCTTGATTATTCAAAACATTAATTGAAACACTAAAGGATTTGTATTTCATAAGAAATATGGTCACAAAAAGGTTGAAGTTGTAGCTTACTCTGATCACAAAATGCTGATCAGTGAAGTAAGTCTAGATCAGTGGTTCCCAACCAGTGCGCTGTAGCACAGCAGTGGGTTACAAGAGGTAGCCAGGTGCTCCATAAAAATAATATAATTATATTAAAGGATAATGCAAAGCTACTAAGAATTCTGATAAACAACAAACGTAGTTATGTAAATCGGGTAAAATACCCTTGAAGGATGGGAAAAGGACAGACTGTGTACGGGAATCGAACCACGTTTCTATTGTAATATGCACCACTGTGATAACCAATACACCAACTCACCCTGTCGATTTCAACTGTCCAAATTAAAGCTTTTATCTTACAAGCGAGAATTTAACTATGTAAACAATTGAACGTTGCTAAAGCATTGCATTGAGAGTCGGTGTATTGGTTATCACTGTTGTGCATATTACAACAGAAACGTGGTTCAATTCCCGTACGCAGTCTGTCCTTTTCCCGTCCTTCAGGGGTACTTTACTCAATTTATATAACTACGTTTGTAGTTTATCAGCATTGTTAGTAACTTTCCATTATTCTTTAATATTTCTCAATGCAATGCTTTAGCAACGTTTAATATAATTATATTTTTAAAAATGTGAAAAATACAAACTGAAATTTCAAATATAAAGTCTTGATAACTATGCTTCATTTATTAAATAAAGAAGTAAGCATTTAATAATTTTCTGTACTTTAAGCTGTATGTATTTATAGGCTAAGATATATGAAATATCTTTTTTTAATACAGTTTTTGACTTTATGCACAAAGTGTGGCAAAATATTTATATTTACTCTAAAGTGTATCGTGAGTAAAAAAAAAACAAGTTTGGGAAGCACTGGTCTAGATAAAAGAAATAACAAAGAAATGCTCTTCAGTAACCTGTAGTCAATCCTATTGTTGATATTATTTTTTAAATTATTTTTCTTAATCCTATTAATTTTTTTGATACTAGATATAGATTGTTCTTGATGTTATTTTAGATTCTACCAGAAACATTTTACCCCCACCTTTACAAAACATAAGGTATAAATCATAATACCATCCAATCACTTTTTGCCATTTTGCTTTTCGGTTGGATATCCCACTAAATCTAGTTTACTAATCTGTTCTGAATCTGTTCTCATTTTAAATCCCACAGGGGTCAAATTCAACTTACTCTTGCCTCTTGGGTTGATAATATAAGTATCAGTAATATACTGATGTTAATTCAGTTACTTATATATTTCTTTATTATTACAAGAAATTGAATTTGTGCTCAGTCAAAAAAATAATGATTAATATTGTTCTTGTTTATGGTGTTGTATTTGTCACAAAACAGAAATTTACGTTGCATTTATTAACATAGAGGAAAATGTTTTAATAAACATTTGTTGTCAATGAGAAGACTAATTTGGTTGAATAATAAATCTCTGCTAAGTCTCTATTGTTATCTTCAAAGGAATTCTTTCCGTGGTCAGATGGCTTGGCTCTCATTGCTGGATCAATCCAGGGACTGCATGAGACTGTCTAAGTTTGGAAGAAGTTAGATAGAGTGAAAGAACCTAGAAGTGAACACGGGGAAGCCTTTAGATATATAATTAATGGCAGGAATCTTCATAATCTAATAGCACCAAATGAAATGACCAAACTCAGTATGTAGGAAGGGAAAAATAGGAATTCAATATTATTTGATACACAAGAAGTATAACTGATTGTTCAGGGAAAATATTAGACAAGAGACTTTGTGTTTTGGGTGGAATCACCATCAGCAGGGTATAGAGTGATGGTTAGACATTTAGGAACTGATATCTTTGATGATTGAGATACACTATACTAATGAAAAGCTGTGCAATGTTATATAGTAAAAAAACAGAGTCCTAGGAAATGTGTAGGAGTCTGCATCAGCAAAAATTATACAGTGAAATTCATGAGTTTGGATAGGTGTGTATACCATGGGAAGAAGAGGAATTAATGTTTCAGGATTGACCATTCGTCTGGGAGAAAATTTTTCAACTGTTGAAAATTTTCTTTTCTCCCAGACAAAGGGTCAGTCCTGAAATATTAGATTCCTCTTCTTCCAAACTCATGAACTTTGATGTTATATAGTAGCAATGTTATATGCCACCTACAGCAACTAAAAATAAAGAAGCTGAGTATGATGTGATGTGTGTGTAACTTTGAAAGACATTGACAGCAAGTGAATAAAAAAATGACTATATTATATTGGAAACATTGATTTGAAAGTATAAGTTTATAACTACACTGATGTAGACAGATAATGTGTATGAATGATGTGTATTGAATAAAATAAAAAAGTATCAAGAGAGAAATTCATATAAGTTTTGCTTTTATTGATAGTAGAAAGGTTCTTTCTCTCAACTTAAATGCTATTCTATCATAATATGATACCTTTTAAGTGAATGATCGATACAATATCATATGATAGCATTAAAGTGAATTATCAACAGTAAAGGCAATGATTGGAGAGATGGAAGATAAATATGATCCATTGGATGTGTAATATTAATATGAAGGCTTGAAGAATTTCAAGTGAATCAAGAATGTAGCCATCTTGTTTATTTAATAGATTCCAAAGATAGATACAGAGACATGATAAAAGTGAATGTCAGAAAGTGTGTGTGGTAGAAAAAATATTGTTGATGCTAGCTGAAGAAGAGATAGACAATATTTAGTATAATGATGATATTGCTGTTTAAATGGAAGATAAAGAACTCATTTGAGTTATTTTTATTTTGAAGATTAGAAATTTGAAAAACAAAATTGATTATCATGAAAGTTTTACTATTTGTTTCTAAAAATGGCATACTAATTTCTTAAACTGTATTTTGTTAAGAAGCTAAAACCAGCTATTTTTAATTTGCTAATTCTTAGGTATATTAGAATTTTGATTACAAAATCTTGTATGGGGAGAAAAAGAAAAGTTATTTTCTTGAATTTTTGTGTCCTATATATCCTTATATCATTATTACTAAAGCTATGATAGAAATAATTAAAAGTTTGTGTGACAGAAATGTTGGAGTATTATTGTGATTGATGAAAAATATCAGTCTGATGAGATTTTGTTACAAAGAAGAAAAGAAAAAGAAAGAAAAGTGATAAAATGTCCTGATAATACATTAAGGACTTGTTATTTAAATATATTTTCTAGTTTAAAAACACATAACTTTTTTTTCTTTTTTTTTTAGTTATTTATATCTTTTGGTTAAAATTTTACTGGAAAATAATTGGTTCCTTCTTAAACTGTAAAATATCCATAATTTATTCTCTAAGTTGCTATAAATAAAGAATAGTTGAAACTTTTGGAAATCAATGTAGTAGTAGTAGTAGTAATTGTGGGAGTATTAGCAGTAGTAGTAAACAAAATTTGGCTGCATAAAGAATTAATAAGAATTATTAGATGTTGGGTAGGCAGAAGAAGCAGTTACATAATTGGAAAGAACAAACGACAAGGAATCAACTGCACACAGACACACACGTGCGAAAAGGTACAGCTAGTCAGACACAAGTAACATTTATTCACTAAAAGAAAAGTTTACAATATTTTGTTTGTAGCATAATTCATACACCCATATACAGATTACATATTCCATCACATAATGAGACCACCATCTCATTAGTTAAGATCTAATTAGGAGTAGCCAGAATGTAAAATTTTTTTTCTTTCTTTTTCCATTGTTCTTGTTGCTTTATGTGAAAGAAATTATGAAAAAAAAACAAATGTAAGAAGAAATTTATCTAGAAGAAGGTAATAATGAGTGTGAGTACAAGTTGAATATGGACATAATGTGAGTCACATTTCTTCAAAACATGTATGAATATGAGAGTATTCATTTGGAATGTGTATGTGGAAGAACACAGTAATACATTGATTACTATAGCATTTTTAAAACTGTTTCTTTGCGAGGCAACAAGGGGTAACCTCTCTGCAGTCCTGCTAGAAATAGCAGTCAGGTCTCCATCAAACTACGCTTTGCTGTTGTGAGAAAAGGAAGGATATGTTAGATAATGTAGTCTTAGATAAACTGTGCATGAAAAATAGAAGCGATGGTCACGTTTGGAATGTCTGCTCAATCAGGGCTGACCTGGTCGACAACAAGATTAATATAACCACAGTGGCTAAATCTCTCTAAAATCACACCCTTCTATCTCAAAAAGAAGGACACATTGGATAATGTAGTCCTAAATAAACTATGTCTAGGGGTGGGGGAAGACGAATGGTCATGGCTGGAATGCCTTTGATCATAGCTCTGCTGGATCAGGGTTGACCTCGACCTTAACAACATCATCATCATCATCATCAACAATACCACTACACCAGCCAAATCTCCCTCAAACCAAACGCTACTGTCTTAAAAAAAGAATTACACATTGGATAATGTAGTCCTAGATACACTGTTTGAAAAAAAGATGATCGGTTGATCACAGCTGGAATGTCTTTGATTAAAGGTCTGCTGGATCAGTGCTGACTTGCAGCTAAACAACAGCAGCTGCCATTTTTTTCAGATCTATGTGAAAATTGAAAACTTGTAGGTTTTGATATTTCAACTTGTCTCAAGAATGTTACCGAATTAAGTAGAACAGTTTCATTTCACATAAAGTAACAAAGATTTAAAAAATGATTTGAAATAACATAGTAAAATAAATAAAAAAATAAAAACCCACTAAAAGCAAGCGCCAGAAATTACCATTCTATAGTGCTACTGAAAGGTAATATGTCACATAATATCAGATTTGTTACTTTATATACTTTCCTAGTTTGCTTTCTAGTGGTTCTGATTTCAAATTCTACTGGAGTTAATTCTGTCTTTTTATTCTCTGAGAGTTGGTAAATATGTTTTTCTTTTTGTTTTGTTTTTTAATGGTTTAGTTGTTGCTGTTTTAGCCTCAGGTCAGCCCTTATGGAGCAAATCTGTAACCATAGGCATTCCGGATGTGACCATCCCATCTTTTTGTACAAGTAAAATTGCATTGTCCAATATGTACTTCATTTTCTAAGACAGCAGGGTGTGATCTGAGGGAGATTTGGCTGCTATTTCTAGCAGGTCGTGCAATCACGTTGAGGCTCCCTTGTTGGCTCGTTATGGCTTAGTTAGAAAGAAGGGGCCGTGCCCATGACCTTTGCAAGCCCTTTGGGCTTGGTGAGATTGCTACAGTTGCTGTTTGGCTTGAACATCTGTAAGTCAGACAGGAAGGGAACTCAAGAGGTTTGACATTCTGTGGAGGAAGGATTGGGCATAGTGGTTAGTGTGGGGCTTGAGAAATTCCTTCCTTCCTACGCTTGTCTTGGAATTTTCATGGGAGAATACAAAGGCGGTTTCTTGTTGCCTTGCTTCATGTATTTATTACACGACACCATCTTGTGGGCTAGATACAGACAAGTTTGCCACACCTGTTAGCATACTCAAAACGTAAAAAGGTTGGAACAAATACCACTAAATATTTTGTCCAATGCTCTAAGAATTCTACCAATCCATCATACTGGACTGGTACTTTATTTTATCAACTCTGAAAAGATGAAAGGCAAAGTTTACCTTGACGGGATTTGAACTTGGAACGCAAAGAGCTGGAACAAATACCACAAGGCATTTTGTCTGACGCTCTACCAATTCTACCAATTTGCATTGTGAATAGATCTATATAATTTTGTATTAATATATTTTACTTTAAGTCAACTGAGCAGTTAATATTTTTTACCCCATGTCTTCCAATTTACAGATCTTGGTAATTAATTCCACTAAGAACAAACCAAATTAAACGAGGTTGCCTCTACATGGTCGCTTGATCTGGTAGAAATAGCAGCCAAATCTCTCAACTCACATCCTACTGTCTTCAAAAAGGGAAGGACACATTAGATGATGTAGTCCTAGATATACTATGTCTGAAAAAAGATGGGATGGTTATAGCTTGAACACCTTTGATCATATTTCTACTTGGTCAGGGCTGACCTAGGGCTATACAATAACAACAACTAAACATTTTCTAGTTGGCTCTACTAGTTAAGATGATAAATGTTGTCGTCTATTTTTATTTTATTTTGTTTCATTTTTTTTGTTAAAATTAAACAAACATGTGTTGAGAAAGCTTACAGAGTAGTTGAGAGCATTGTGACAAAGCCACATTTAATACTGAGAAAAGAGAGAGATGTGAGAATATTAGTTCCAGCTGAACTATATTATTAAAGACATTCCATTCATAACAATCCCGTCATTTGTTTTTAGGCAATGTGTATCTAGGACTGCATTATCCAGTGTGTCCTTCCTTCTTTTTTTTTTAAAGAGAGAGAAGGGTCTAGTTTGAGGGAAAAATCAGCTGCTATTTCTAGCAGGTTGAGTAACTACACAGAGGCTCCTTCATTGGCTTATTCTTAGTCTGGTTAATTACCAAGGTCTGTGAATTGGAAAACATAGGGAAAATATACGAGCTGTTCAGTAGGTTCTCCCTCATTGGCTCATGATAATATTAGTTGTGTTAATCAGTCCGAATCAAAGTTAAAATACTTGAAATTTATAAAGAATTTGACAGCATCTTAGATTAGACCAGTGTTTCTTAACATTTTTTTCTTAATTTCCCCCCTCTATCAGTTCCCCCCCCCCAAATCAGCCCCCCCCCCACACACACACATGATCAGAATAAAGTAGTCTTGTATACAACACAATTTATTGCATAACAATAACAGCTTTATATTATTTTAACATTTAGCATCTTTAAAATCAACATTAAGTACTGGGGTCGATCTGATCAACATCCAAGGCGGTGCCCCAGTATGGCCGCAGTCAAATGACTGAAAAAAGTAAAAAAAAGAGTATTAGGCAAAATAAATCTAGCAAAATCAGTGTGAATAATAATAAAGAATTTTTCAACCTAAAGACAATATCTCCATTGGAATCTCCACATTTCCTCTTGGAATCCGGAAATTTGCACCTGTGGTGAAATTTCCCACAGGTTAAGCATTCTAGGATTAGACATAGGTGAAACTTTGATTCTGTTTCCTTCGTATCAGCACTTTTAACACAATTTCAACGATGCCACCCTCATGAAAAACAATAGATAAGTTAGTGTTAAGATATTTGATTCCTTCCTCCCTTCCTCGAGTCCTCAACTCCTGAAGGAATTGTAGGGGTGCTGTCATGGCATTTTAAAACCTGTCGCAGCCCATCCCTCTCCATGTCTGAAGATAGTTGATTTCTTCCAGAGAGAAAGAGGGAGAGAGAGGGTGAGAAAGAGAGAGAGAGAGAAGAATCGATCCCAGTACAGGACTTGTACTTTATTTATTGACCCTGAAAGGATGAAAGGCAAAGTTGACTTCGGTGGGATTTGAACTCAGAGCGCAGAGAGCCGGAGTGAATACTGAATACTGGAAGGCATTCACTCTGACGCTCTAACAACTCTGCTGACTAGTAGCTTTATATTCAATACATGGAGCATTAAATATCTAACTAGAAATAAAACAAGAGCTTCATTTCTGCACCAAACAGTGACATATCTCATTTAACCAAATATATTTCACAATAACTGCTATTAGTTTTGATTGCTGCTGTGTTACATCTCACAAATAGCTAACAATTTCCCTGAATCAACAACACTAGCTCCTTAATAAAAGAGACAAGTATCCATTTAAACATCTTATTTCTCCCTACCACCACCACCACTGCTGCCTGGGAATAATCTTCAGATGTTTTGTGTCTTTGAAAGCTAATGTGTATAATTGCTCTTGTTTTTGTTGTATGTTAGAAAACTGAAACAAAAAGGCAACAATTAAACAGTTATACACACACACACACACATCAACACACATTCTCATTCATATAGAAAACACTCACTCATACACACACATTCAGCCACTCATACACATACACACACACACTCATGCACATACTCACTCATTCATACACACATACTTGAGAACAAATACATGGTGAAAGCAAAGCAAAGATAATTAACTAATTCTTCCTTCCTTCTAAAGATAATTAGAATGAATGTAATACTTGAATAGTAGCCTGACAAGCAATTTTCTGTTTTGCCCCCCCCCCCCCTCTCTCTCTATATATATATA
>JAOPJM010000754.1:6099311-6113533 GCA_027124095.1 Muusoctopus leioderma | reverse complement strand
ACTATAGCCTCGGGCCGACCAATGCCTTGTGAGTGAATTTGGTAGACGGAAACTGTAGAAGCCCGTTGTATATATATGTATGTGTGTCTGTCTGTGTGTTTGTTTATGTCCCGTAACTTAGCGGTTTGGCTTAGAGATTGATAAGATAAGTACCAGACTCAAATGTACTGGGGTCGATCTGATCGACTTCAAGGCGATGCCCCAGCATAGCCGCAGTCCAATGACTGTAACAAGTAAAAGAGTATGTATGTGTATGTATGTATGCATGTATGTATGTGTATGTTTGTGTATGTATGCGTGTATATATATATGTGTGTGTGTGTATATATATGCATTGTAACCAGGTGGATAATTCCAATAAAATTGGATTTATCTCCCTTTGCATGGCACAAAATATATAAATACACAACAGCATTTATTATAAGGGTGATGAGCATAGTTGACTAGATGATGAGAATTCTGTTTCAATAGTATAGCCATTCTACAATAGTATGAGTGCAGTAATTGAGAATATTAATTTTAATCTATAGATATATAGTGAGGCAAAAGGAACACATTAGGGTTGGTAGAATCATTAGAGTTGCAGACAAAATGCCTTGTGGTATTTAGTTACGGTAACAGTCAAGTACTGGGGTAGATCTAAGGGACTATACCCTCTCTTGCTAAATCTGAAGTTTTGTGCTTATGTTAGAAATCAATATATGCAATATTTATTATAGAAAATAATGTTATATATATTGACTTCTAACATAGGTACAAAGCCTCAGATTTTTTTCGATAACAAGAGTATAGAAAAAGATTAAAGTTGAATAAAGTTATCAAACTTCTCAGGAATATATTTTTACATCATTAAAAAATGGCAAAGGCCAAATATAGTATATATATTTTTTTTAAATTGGTTAGTGCAATGATCTTTAATAACTATGAGTGTCATAAATGTCAATTTAAAAGTATGTTTAAATGACATTGACAATATATCATTCAGATGTTGGCCTTAACATTTAAGGATAGATATCATCAACGTACTTACTCTTGATTTTAAAATATTAAATATTATAAGACTAATATTTTTGTTTTATAGAAAGGCCTGAACTTTGTAGGAAAATCTAAAATTAACTTTAAAATGTCATATGAAGGAAATTAAAAAAAAGGGATAAGACATGTATATTACAAAAACAAATAATATATTTGAAATTAATAATAGTAGGTTCACTTTTGGAGAAGCAAAATACTGGATTTGATTTAGGAACATATAATAAAAAATAAAATTTAAAAATAATATAAGCAGAAATCATCACATTCAATACTTCTAGAAATTTAGTTGGCTTTAAACTGCTACATATATATAACTATATAACTTTTATAGATAAATATAACTTTTATAGATAAAGCTAATAATAACATAGAGTATGAAAATGTTTTATGTACAAAACCTTGTAGAATAAAATAGAATAGAAAATAGCAGAAAGAATTATACGTACAATAATTTAACCAATGAAACAAAAGATAAAAAAAATATTAGAGTTTGTAGATCAGACCATCCAGCACTGGTGATTATCCCACTCAGTACTTCCAGATCTTCAGATGCTATCAAAGGCCATGCACAACTACTTCCTTTCTTATACTGTAGCAAACCATCCATTGATGTGTACTTTGCAGACCACTGTCTCAAGTTTGATGTTGTGCTGCTGAACAAGGCAATCTTCATGTTTAGTCATAGACAGCCATTCTCCCTTTGTACCACATGATCAGTAGTATCCTTCTACAAGTCTCTTCTAGTCTGGAATTAATTTTCTTTTTAATATTATGTCCTCTACCAGAAAGAATTCACTAAACCCTTCAAATTCTTTTGATTTTTCATTTTAATTCTACTCACTAACTATTGTTTATAATCCCTTGCATCAAGTCACTCTTATCCAGCTTGATAAACTGGAAGCAACACATTCAGCTTCCAGTAAGGTCCCTATCTACTGGCTATATCTAAGCTTCCTTTATGAGTCACAAACTTGTGTTATGTGTAGTAAACTTATTAAAGCTGTGGACATCCTGTACTTATCCTTATTCACTAATTTAATAATTATTCTAATGAAATAAAAAAAATCCAGGTGGAAGCTGGCTTAAGTCTGTATCAGCGTAGTAATTGATATCTAGGTAATTAATTAATATCCAGGTGAGACACATGCAAAAACATGGCAAAAAACAAAAACAAAAAATCAAAACAAAAACAATGAACAAGGTACAAAGTCAGTGTATTTAAAGCTGTGGAGAAAATGAAAGGAGAATAAGTTGACATTTTGGACAATGGTCTTTTGTCAAGACATGAGAAGGGAAAGAAGAAAATGAAGGGAAGAAAAAAAAATCCTGATGTTGATTCAAAGATGTAACATGCTGAATGGGAGACAAGAAGTATCACAGAAAAGTTAACAATTGTAAGAGAAATAAGTGTGACAATCATGAGAGGAAAACATGAAGTATGTGTGAAATAGGTTTATGTGTGTGTGTGTGACAAACATGAGATGAAATGAAGTATGTGTGAGGTATGTTTATATATGTGTGAGTGAATAGGGAGTTAAGTGTGTGAACATTGTTGTTAATTTAGCTCTTTTGGAGTTAAATCTAGCTCTTTTTATTTTATTTTATCTTATAATCTAGAACCTAGCTCCTAATTTAGCTCCAATTGTAATAATTTGGCTCTTTTTGGGAATTTGTTTTCATTCATGCAAGACATAATAAAAATGCATTTGTAACATGTTTGAAATATGTTCAGTTTCTGTATAAGCAAAGCCCAGTTATCACGCTTGCAGTATTGTTTATACCTTGCCAATTTTACTTTTTTAACATGCCAGTTTCACTTTGTCAAACTGTAGCTGACACAAAAGAATTCTTTTTTCTGTAGTGCTAAGAAGTAATGTTGTTGTTGTTCATGTTTTTTGTTGTTGTTGTTTGTTTTTGTGTTGCTGTTGTTGTTGTCGTAAGGGATATTTTTTGGTGCAGTTAGGAATTGTTGTTTGTGTTGTTGTTGTTCAAAATCAACAACAACAACAACACAAAGTGGTTCTTTTAATTGCTAACAAAACGTATTCCCCATGACAACAACAATAACAACACAAAAATGAGCAACAAAACAAAAACTAATTCTAAATTGCACTAAAAGATATCCTCTATGACAACAACAACTAAAAAATGAACAACGATAATTTTTAATAGCACTAAAAAAGATTGACAAACAAGCTGGCCACAGCTCAGCATCAAGCACCAGAAAAAAAAAATTCTTCCATGGCTTGTGTGTAGCAATCTGACAAACTGAGACTGGCATGTGAAAACCAAAATTGTCGTGAATTATTTAAACGGTTCAATTTATTATATCTTTCGAAAGATATGAAAAAGATATACTAAGAAATTCAGAAGAGCTTTTAGTAAGTGGTTATGTGAAGTGCCTGGGGATAATACAAAAGCACACTGTAGATTCTGTAGATGTGATATAACAGCAAAGTATTGTTTGTTAATGGAACATAGTGAGATAAAAAATCACATCAATACAGTTCCCTATCAGACAGTTCCTCCAACAAATTTATTGGTCCAGAAATGTGATGACAACAAAAATTGAGAGTAGTGTTGCATTATATATTTGTTGTCACTCATCAATGAAAACCATTGATCACTTAGATCTTTTTTTAAATGTTATCGAAGATTGTCAAATGAGGCCAAAGATAAAAATGCACCGAAGTAAATGTTCTGCTATTATAAAGAATGTTCTTAGATCTTCTTCAAAATGTTGACTAATTGGTGATATTGAAAATGGTAGATTCAGCTTCTTACTCAATGAAACCAATGATATTTTAGTTAAAAACCTTCTAGGAATTGCCATTATTTATTACAACAAGAAGTATGATAAAGTTATTCATACTTTTCTTAGATTAGATATTCTAGAAACTTGTGCTAATGGTATTGTAAATGCTTTGAAAAAAGTACTTGTGAACTTGAAAGTAAATATTTAAAAAATGTCATTGCCATTGGTACAGACAATGCCAGTGTTATGGTTGGAGTTAATAATGGTGTGTATGAAAAGTTAAAGGCAGAAATACCATCCTTAATTCTAATTAGGTGTGCTTGCTATTCATTGCAATTGACAATGTGTCATGCTTCGGCAAAAACTAAGAATTTTTGGATGCTGAAACCATCTGTACAACAGAAGCAATCTTCTGGTTTATAAATAATTGAGATGTTTCATGAAAAAAAAAAATGGGACATGGTCAATTGCTAAATTAAAATAGAGGAATGTGAGGAACTTCTGACGATATGTTCGCTACATAACTGCAAGAGCTCCTTTAGCAACGAATGCACAACTGCCCTTTCTTTGATTCTATTTTCTGGATAAGACATTACTACAACCAATAAATCATATAAAGATTAAAATGTGTTTTGTATTGTGTATATTGTTTATTCAAAGTTGTAAATAATCCATGAAAGAAAAATATGAAAACCGAAACTATGAAACGTGAACAAGACTGTTTCATTTTAATTTCACATACCAATGATGAAAGAATAGAGCAATTTTAAAATGCATGTGCACACATTTGGAAAATATTCATAAAAATATTTATGATATTTATATTTGGTAAGTTAATGATGAAAATATAGTTTTATATTTAGCTCTTTTATTAGCTTCAACTTCTAATTTTGAGCACTTTTTTAGCTCTTATGTTTGACAAATTCACCTCCTTTTGAACATTTTCATTTGGTAACACTGTGTGTGAATGCGTATGTATGATGAGTAAGGCAGTGTGTACAAGGGGTCAAGGGTGTGTGAAAAGGGAGTTAGGTATGTGAGCAAGGTTGTGTGCAAATGCATGTCTATGTAGAATGAGTAAGGCCTGTGTGCAGGGAGTCATAGTGTAAGGTCTGTGTGTATGGCGGATGGGTGCTGAAGTGTGTGAGGGTATGGGTAGAGAAGGTGGGTGGGATGTATGTGTGAGCAGACCTTTGCCCTCTTCACTGGCCCCACCCCAAGGCTATACATCGATGACTGTTAGCACCACATCCCTTACCCATAAACAGTTCACCTCTTTCATTGGTTTCTTTAATTCCTTCACCCTGCCATAGAATTCACTTCTAGTATCTCCACCACCTCTGTCAACTTCCTGGACATCTCTGTTTCTATTGACTACTCCAACCAACACAGTAAACTATACTTGCCTTGGCATATATAACTGAAAAATAATTTCTAGTCAGTTCAGTTTGAAACATTAATGTGTATCCATCAAGGGGGAGGATTACTTTTCATCAACTTAACCCTTTTGATACCAACCCACCTGAGACCACCTCTGGTTCCATTATACAAAACCACTCATTTTAAAATGTTCATATTTAAATTAAAATCTTCTATCATAATGTCAGAAACTTTTATGTTTCAAATACCAGCTTAGTAATGAAAAAGTTATTTTACTAAATCTCTCCAAATTTTTGATTATTTTCAAAATTAATTGAAACCTATTGACTATTTATTTCATTGGCAATATGTTCATGAAAAGGTTAAAGCTGTAAGGGGCAACTATCAACTATTTGGGTCATTGTAACTTGTGAAAAGATGAAAATTAAGTCTTATACTTTTAGCTGTTACTTTTACACAACCACCTGCTATGCCACTAGAATAATGGTATAAGGACATCTATAACTACCACTCCTACATCAACAGCAACACTGGATATACTTTAATCTACAACCTTAACATCCACAACACTATTTTCTTTATGACAATATATACTTTAAAAGCCCAACGGTAAGATGAGATAATTTCAAAACATTAAATTACTGAAATTCACTTTCTATTCTTGATATGTCAACAGCATTTGCAGAAAAATGGCTTCAATGGATATCTATGATTATCTCCTGCACTTTGGTGCATATCTGTAAAAGCAATTTATAGTGAGTGACTTGCTACAGATTTACTGTGAAAATGTACTTTTTATTGTGACAGTTATTCTCTAAATACATTTTTTGCTGTGGTTACTTTTTTTTCTTCTGTTTTCCTTAAAAATAGTAAAGAAAAGACTTTCACTTTGTAGAACATCACAGAAGTTAAATTGCAAGTCTCACTGGAATATATCATAATGTAATGTTTTTGACAGAGAATACTAGTTTAGTCAAGACGTTAGATGGACTTCCAAAATAGAGATTTAATTCAATTTCAGTAAGTGCAGTGCTACTAGGTGCAATTCAATGACAACCTTAAGTTAAACAGTGAATTTAGATCACTAAAAGGGGCTGCTACTAAATTGACACTAAATTAGTCTGTTAAGATGAACTGCATGGTTCAATGTTTGATTAAATCACCAAGTTCATTATCGATAATTTTGTTTGAAATGAGTCTACTCTCAAACTCCAAAGGCTAAATCCCTATACTAAATGCTACTATTTGGTTCAACTACTAAATCTAAGTAATTGAACAGGGTTGAACCTCTGAGTTCCTCCAGTAAATCAACTTTGCTAAGTTGATCTTTGCTAATTTTGAGCATAATCTTCACTTTCACCAACATCTCTTGTCAAAACTGTATCTTGTATAAGTCCAGTACATTTAGTTTATCTTCAACTACATTATTTCAATTTTCAGGGACTTATCAGCAGTGATAGGAAATATTTAAGTGAATCAACAACTTAAAATATAGGTGTATTATCTACTTTCTTTGCTTCACACAATGGTATTTTAATATAAAATATAATTTTATTAATTAAGCCAAGGATACATTAAGTAAGGTTGCATATCAACATTAATATATTTTCATCTGGATTTCTTAAAAGTGTATTTGTGAAACTAAAATAGTCAAGCTATACCATTACCAGACATTTTATGCTGGGTTAGAAAGTTCAGCAAATTTAGAGATTTAGTACCCAGGTTAGCCTGATCTACCAAAGGCATTCCATCTATGACCATCTTGTTTTGTTTTCAAGTATAATTTATCTGGATCTACATTATCCATTGTATTCTTTTTTTAAAGCCTGTAGGGTGTAAGTTGAAGGAGATTTGGATGCTATTTCTAGCAGGAAAAGCAACTGTGTAATGGCTTTCTCATTTTGATCAGGATGATTTATTGCTGGATATATTTCTTTAGTATTAAAGATTCTTTTATATCATAGTATCTCATGTTTCCTTCAAGGTAGACCAAAGTATATAGAGTAGTATGCTTTAATAAAAGGAACAAAACTCCTGTCTGGGAGTCTAGAATCTTTATTACATAGCTTATATAATTAAGGAATCTTATGTCATAGACTTGGATAACATTTAAAACAAAACCTTTATATGTTGTTGTTGTTGTTTAGGTCCAGATCAGCTCTGACTGAGCACACCTATAATGGAAAGTATTCACTCCATGATCATTCCATTTTTGTGTAATGTATAATGCATTCATAATTACATTATCCAAGATACACAATGCCTCCTTCCCTATTTAAGATGGTAGGGTGTGATTTGAAGAAAATTTAGCTCCTATTTCTAGCACATTGATTGGCTGCATAGAGGCCCCCACCTCTGAGGTATTTTGTATTATGCACTTCGTATCTCAATTTTGTTTTTAAACTGTGAAGTAATTTCTTAGATCACAAAATTTTTTGCAGATTTTAAACTATATTTGTTTTGTTTTGATTATTTTTATAATTTTCCCCTAATAATAAGTATTTTATTTTAATGTTACTATTTTTATATTTTTTGTAGCAAATAAAAGAAATTATATAACAAAGATGAGATGATTTTTGAAAATTTGGACATTTACAAACAGTTGAAGTAAGTGATTTCACATATGTATAACCTTATTTCTAACCACTAAACTGCAAATTATCAGTGGAACCTTGTCAATCAGTCAGACAAAGGGAACAGAGTTAATTTGTTTTGTGTAGAAGTGTAGTAAAATAATTGTAGCATAATTTAAATTCACGAGAGTAGGGTCAATACTTTAATCTTACAGTAATTTTATGTTTCTATAATTTAGAATCTCTTATTATAATACACTAGTGTATTTCCATCTTAATTTTGTGTCTGTAACTTTAGAATATAATAAAACGTTAGAGAGAGGGGGGATTTGAAAGGCAGAGATCGCGTTTGAAGAAGGTAGGTGAAAGAATAGCATGAGGAGAGAGAGAAAGTAAACCAGACATCTGACATTTCTTGGAAATTAAAGTGAAACTATTTCAGAGGCAGTGATAGAATGTGTGTGTGTGTGTGTGTGCATTTCTTGGAAATTGATAAAAATATTTGGAATTGTATAAAAGGAAAATAATAGCACATTACTTTGGAGTTCTGTAAATAAATCAGTGATGGATTGATAATTTCACTTATTACATTATAATGCCATAAATATTTTCATTGTTATATTAATTGGGATAAGACATATAAAGGTAAAAAATATATTTAAACTGTAATAAAATAACTTCTGGAAAATAAACTTTATTCAACAAAATTAAAGTATAACCTAAAAGGGAAAAATGTATATAGGATGTAACACACTAGTTAAAGAAATTAATTGTTCATTTCATAACATTCACCATCTTATTATTAAATTACAAATCCTGTCTTTGAGGACAACGTCTTATCCTTTCTGACCTTCTTAATCCTGGAGGTTTAACAAAAGTAGGTTCTATTTGTGTTAGTTTATCATGAGATTTATTCTCAGAACAAGGGGTTTAGGATTCTTGCTGTTGAATATATGATAGAGTAGGTGGAGGTTCAGCTTTATCTTCAGTTTCATTAACATTTTCAAAGTTTTCATTTCCTTATTCATCCTTTTGGGCTGCTTTATAGGAAACTAGATCCCGAATAGACAGTATTCTCCCTTCCATCAGAGTAACAAATAAGGGTATAATTTGGATTGGCATCAATAAGTTCCACTGTATCTGCTAAGGGTTCATTTTTACTGCATCTAATGACGTCTCAATAATACTGGTCCTGGTGTAGTAAGCCAAGAAGGAATTGAAATTCTACTTGTAGAATGGCTTTGAAAAAGAAATAAGCATTCACATGGTGTAGAATTAGTGGATGTGCATAATAAAGAGCAAATAGAATGTAGTGCATCTGTTAACACTAATTCCCAATGTGAAATAGGCAGTTTTCAAGTCTTTAAACATAAATTCAGTCTTCCATATAATACCATCATACCTTTTAATTTGGCCATTACCTTTAGGGTTATATCCAGTAGTACAATTAGTAGCAATGCCACAACTATGTAAGAACTGTAATTCTTGTGACATAGAAGCTGCACCATGATCTGTATGTACATAAGCAGGTGTACCCAATATGGAAAATAACTGACAGAGACAATTAATAATAGTAACAGATATATTAGTGCATAGGAAAGTGAATGGTAACCTTGAATATTCATCTAAAAGATGAATATTTTTAGTAGCTGAAGGTAAAGGGTCTTTAAAATCAATATTTAATCATTCAAAGGGCTGAGTTGCTTTGATTAAAGGAGAAAGAAACAGTTTATAAAACTGAGGCTTTAGTTCAGAGCATATCTTGCATAAAGAAGTTAATTCTCTTTTATCAATAGAGTATGACATATTTTTACTTTTTATAAAGTGAGTCATTCGAGTTATACCAGAATGGCATAGAGATTCATGTAATTTTATCCATGTATCTTCTGAAATTGTGGCACAACAAGCTCTAATAAAAGCGTTAAGAGCTAAATTTTTCTTACCATTTCTGAATATAATATCTTAACTATATTGAGATAATTCTGCACTTCATATTTGAATTTTTTCATTTTTAATGTTGCTAAATCTTTTCTTATTGAACATAAATGCTACAGATCACTGCTCCATAATAAGAGTAAAATGATGGCCAAACAGGGGATGGCTCCACTTTCTCAAGGCTTCTACAATAGCATATACTTTTTTTCAACTGAAGGATGGTGTTGTTCAGATGAATTTTTTTAGAGTCCTGGGATGAAAAGCAACTGGTTGATTGTCCTGATTAAGAGATTGCAGATATAGCAAATTCTGATGCATCTGTTTCATATATAAAGGGACATCCTCACTTATAGTTTGTAATGTAACAGAAGCTAGAATATTCTTTAGTGATGTCATTTAAAGGGAAATCTTTACATTGAATCAAAGGGAGTATAGGATCAGAATAAGGAGGAATCCATTGTGTGTAATCAGCAAGCATGCCAATCAAATGCTGAAGTTCTTTAGGATTTTTAGGATTAGGCAAATCAAGAAGTGAGTTTACATGATCAGGATCAGGTCTTAGTGTTTTATGTGTTATCTGATAGTCTAGTAAGTCAATTGTGTTCGTAGGGTATGTGCATTTATCTTCATTAAAGGTCAGTCTGTAATCTTTAGCTACAGTTAAAAATCTTTTAAAATTCATGTCATATTCTTCCTGTGAAATGTTCACCTAGTATAACATCTGTAACCACATTTTTAAAATAGATAAGCAGGTTGTCATGAAATAAATGTACTAGTAGCTATGTTGCTTGATATTGTATCTGATATAAGATATTACTCAACTATTTAAACTCAACTGTACCTTGTTAGGAGCGTTGCTATCTAGCGTCAATGTCAGGGTGCATCTGATATATAGCATAAACAGTCACAGCATTGAATATAACTTCCTGCACAAAGGGACATAACTGCCAACATCCGGTAGGCGGTGACGAATAATAATTTGTCATATAGATATCACATTCTCCCCCACTTATAAGAAATGTTTGCTACATTTCTTTGATGAGCCTGGTTGGGTGTCTTATAGTTCTACTCAGTCGGTGACTGGTATAGGTATTAGCAGCAGTCGTGAAAGATGGTAGGCCAGGAGGGTGTGGCAATTGAAGAGTTTTACTGTGATCCCCAGCATTGATGCACACTGGATTTGTGAAGAAGCTAGAAACCTTTTTACTACCCTCAGAAGTAGTGCTAGGTACTATCTTACCAAAATCTCTCGAATTGTCGGGGCTGATGTCGTAATTTAAACTTTCGGTGCTTTCTACTTCTTGGTCAATCAGCAAAGTGCCTTTGCCAGCAGGTGTAAGAAGATGTAAAGGGACAGTAGTTTCTACTCTGTTTTGTTTGCGAATTAACGCGTATTTGCTG
Source organism: Muusoctopus leioderma (assembly GCA_027124095.1). Lineage (NCBI taxonomy): Eukaryota > Metazoa > Mollusca > Cephalopoda > Octopoda > Octopodidae > Muusoctopus > Muusoctopus leioderma. The sequence goes on along the minus strand of JAOPJM010000754.1, from coordinate 6,102,454 downwards.
TTAGTTTCTACTAGTACCACTGGCTCAGTAAGATAGTCATATTTATAGTTACAGATCATCTTCTTCATTAAAACAGTTTTTCTTGTGTCAAGAAGCTACTGGAAAAGGGAGCTGCCGGAAGACGTCTTCCTATGGAATTTAACAAAGTGTTCATGAGAAGTCTGTCCAGTGGCCATGCAGAGGAGAGAGCAGATAGCATGGAGGGCATCAGTCAGTACGAGTTCCCAATCCCTTGTGGTTAATTTGGTTTGAGTAAGAAACAGTTGTACTGTTCTCCAAAGTGTACCATTTAATCCGTTGCCTCGTGAGTTATAGGTCGTTGTAAGACTCTGAACAACGCCATGTTGTGAAATAAATTGTCTGTATTCTCGACAAGTGAACACTGCTCCACAGTCAGAGGGGATAAAGGAAGGCGTACTGAATAAAGCAAATAGTTGTGTTAAACATGATATAACTGTGAACATCTGGTAGGCGGTGACGAATAATAATTTGTCATATAAATATTACACAGGTATTATAATAATTATGTCTATTTGTTTGTAAAGTCATAACCAAAAATTTCTGATGTTATACAAATGGTCATACTAACTACCCAGAAGAAGAATAGACTTGAAACCCCTTTTCATTTACAAATTTTAGACTTATAAAGCTGTCACTAGATCTGCTATCTACAAGAGCTTATACCTGTGTCCATTAAGAGATATATTTATTAAAATTTTCGAGTTAAAAGTAGAAAATTATGTAGTTGCTAAAAGAGGACTGTAGTATATAGCAGCTGTTAGTTTATCAGAAGATTTGCAAACATTACTGAAGTGCCCTTTCTTTCTTGCCACATTTGTGGTAAATAACCTCTTTGGCAGGGCAATTTATTCTAGGTTGTCTATAATCACCATCAAAAAAAGCATTTATTGTTGGTTGTAGTCACAGCATTTTTACTATGTGGTTTAATGGCATAGCAATCAATCGAACTATTATCATTGTCACTATTTATAGAATTATTATATTCTTCAGAACTCTTTTGAGCTATATCAAGTGCTCTTGCTTTGTTAAAGGCATCTTGCAATTGGAGTGTAGAGTTTTCAAGTAACCACTGTCTGATGTAATTATTTTTAATTCCATTAATAAAGACATCTCTAATTGTTTCTCCTCTATGGACTTCAGTAGTTACAGTTTTCTAGTTGCAATCTTTACTTAGTTGCTTGAGGTGTTGTAGATATTCATCCAAAGATTCACCAGCAAGTTATCTTCTAGTAGCAAGTAAATGTCTTGCAAATACTTCATTCTTTGGTTTAACATAAAGTTGCTTCAACATTTTTGCAGCATTATTATACGAATACACATTCACTGATATAATTAAATATTGCAGGAGAAACATAGTTAATCAAAGGATTCAGTTTCTGGGAATCAGTAGTGTCTATATTAGCAGTATCCAACAAGCTGGAAAAAGTTCTAAAACAATGCAGCTAATCTTTAGTAGCAGTGCTGCTATTAGGGTTGCAACAAAACCTTTCTGGTTTTAAAAATCTCTCCATTAAAATGTTGTTGAATAAACTGTAATAAAGTAGCTTCTGGAAAATAAGCTTTGTTTAACAAAATTGAAGTATAACCTAAAAGAGAAAAATAATCATAGAGTAATATTTATAACACATCTATATAAAGAAACATATGAAGTAATAACATAGACTAATATAGAATGTAGCACAGTAGTTAAAGAAATTAATTGTTCATTTCATGACATAAAAAAACACTCATACTTTAAAGGCAATCTAATAACAAGGACTTAACTAAATAACAATTCAATATGCCATCATTTTTGATGGCACAGGTACACTTGTTGTCGATATAATATGTCTTCTAAAACATGGTAACAGTTTTAGTTGTTGTTGTTGTTGTTGTTTAGTCACAGATCAGTCATGATCGAGCAAATCTATGATCACAGACATTCCAACCATGACCTTCCCATCTTTATGTATACCTAAGACTACATTATCCAATGTGTCCTTCCTTTTTCTTTCTGTTAGGGTGTCAGGGCATGAATTGAGATAAAATTTGACTGCTATTTCTAGCAAGTCATGTGACTACATAGGGATTCATTCATTGGTTCATTTAATTTTTGTTTTAGTTTTCAGCAAAATTTATACTTTCTTAAGATGTATCATTTATCAAAGAATTGATATTTAAAATGTAATAAAAGCATCCAGATTATTACAATCACTTGACTTTTTGATTTGTAGATTGAAAATGCTATTCATAAGATTTATTGATTTCTGTACTCTTTTGTGGACATTTTTAATACAGCACGCTCTGTGTGAACAGAAATCTACAAACTTCACATAAAGTGTAATTGAAATTAGACTTATATCTTTGATGAAACTTTACTTTGATTTCATTTCTTGTTTCTAAATCTTTTGTTCAAATTCAGTTCTGTCTTTTAGGTTTTGATTGGTAAACTTCAAAATTTGCAACAGACAGTATATTAACTTTAGAATTCTTGTGGTTTGTTGTTTAATTCTTTGTTGTTTAGCCCCAGGTCAGCCATGTTTGAGCAGACCTATAATCAAAGGTGTGCCAGCCATGATCACCCTGTCTTTTTATATAACAGGAACTACATTGTCAAATGTATGCTTCATTATTTAAGATCGTAGGGTGTGATTTGAAGGAAATTTGACTGCCTTTTCTATCATTTTGAGTGACAACACAGAGGCTACTGCATTGGCTAACCTTTAGAAGTGTTGGTTCATTACCTGTTACAAACAGATTGTTGTGTTTTAGACTATAGCTTTTAACTCTACATCTATTAGCATACATTCTTGAAACCATGTCTCGAAAGTTTAGGTACTGATATTTCATATTCTATTATGTTTATAATTTCCAAATCTTAGTAAGGCTCCTTACAAAAGTTTAATAACGTTAGGATGGCAAAATATCATAAGAAACATCTTTCTCAAGCAAGCAAAATTTTTTTTATTTTCTTGTTAACTATAATTGAACCTGTTACACCTGTCATTAAACATAATTTATTATCCAATACATAAATTATTTGTCATTGAACTATGAAACTGAATGGTAACTCATGAAGAAATAATTTCAAATATCTCTTCCAAGCATATCATTTGCTAGATGAATATTTAATCTGATCAGGC
>JAOPJM010000754.1:6069461-6079623 GCA_027124095.1 Muusoctopus leioderma | reverse complement strand
TAAAAATTCTGCCTCAATAACTCTCTCCGTCCAACCCATGCTAGCATGGAAAAACGGACGTAAAATGCGATGATGATATATATGTATATATATTGTATGTATATATATAGTGAGATATGTCTGGAAATTAAGGGACTGTAAAATTGAAAACATCTCATAGCCTAGAGTATTGTGGATACTATATCTCATATATTTATGTAGCCAAAAGATGTACCTTATGCCTATCTGAGAAATTCCATATTCTGACACAGCCATCCAGATTGTTTAATTGGAAATCCAAAATTTTATCTTTTTTTCATTATAGGACAAAATTCCTTTAAACATTTTTTCACATCCAGACAGGGTAGCATCCCTTGTCATGGGGAATTCTGCTGCAGTCCCCTCCCCTCTTCATAGTAGTAACCTGCCACCCTCTTACAAGGAATAACCCCTAGCCACAACATCCTCTTCTAGGGTATGCTGCTGTCTCCCACCTGACCACTGTTGATCAATGGAAATCGATCTAATCAGTGTAGTTCATTAGCTCACAACAAGTCATTAATTTTATTTGTTGCCTGAACTATCACATATAGCAATGGAATGAATCATCAGCTTCTTATGAAAATATGTATATATGTGTGTATGTGTTAATTTATGTAAGATAAACAGAGATTACATACCTGGATCATGGTTTCATTTGATCGACCCTTCTGTCAACTTTACACATCAGCAAGTTGGAAAGGAAAAGAATGGAATCACTCTAGGTGGTGTTAGTGGTGTAAACTTTCAGCTGTTGTCTGCTATGCATCATCTGACACATTGATCTGCTACACCATTCCACCACCCTGTTGTCTATTGGCAACAGGGTGGTGGAATGGTGTAGCTCTGCTTTGGTTACAGACGCACTCTATGACCTGCTATTGTAGTAAACATGCTTTATTGTTAATCTCCTACATCATTGTAAACATTTTACTTTCAGTATTTGAAGATGGCTCGAAGACTTGAAACCTACGGTGAAATTGTGTTCCCCCATTGTGCCTGTGATTCTCGTAAAGAAGGTCATGTGATGGCCAGCATTGGAATCCGTGCCTTTCGATTACAAGCATGCAAAGAAGATGGTTCCATTGAAGTAAATGATCTTTTTTAATTGTTTGTTTGTTTGGTTTTTTTGGGGGTTTTTTTTTCATTTATTTGTTTAATTGCTATATTTTTATTTAAAATTATTGTCGACTAAGGTTAGAGAAAGGTGGCAAATTAGCAGAGTTGTTATAGCGTCGGATAGGATGCCTTGTGCTATTCGTTCCAGCTCTTTGCATTCTGAGCTCAAATCCTGTCTAGATGCTGATGGCCAGAGCTAATCCCCTGGCCACGTGAGCACCCTGTCCAACCCTCTGTTGGCCAATGTAGGCCTACAACCAGCATAAATAAGATAGCAACTGCATACTGAGGCTTTCATCTGGCAGTGGATTAACAATGACTGAATGGAATGGAAAAAGTGTAGACTAAATAGTTTGTGTGTATGTGTGTGTATGTATATAACTGACCCACCGAACTCCTCTCCAGGTCTCTCAACAAACTGTTATCACCCTTCGGTTCCACCATACCAACACCCTTTAAGGACACCAACCATGACCTAAACCACTTCAAATTGTTCTCTTTTTCCCCAGGACATTTCAAACTTCCATCCACCAGGGATGTTAAATCACTTTGTGGTCATTGCCCAAAATGATGGCCTATCAGCATTTCCTAGACTTCCATGCACTTCCTGTACACAACACCACTGTTCTCTTCCACCTAGCTGAGCTCGCCCTCACTCTCAATTGCTTCTCCTTCTCTGGTGTGTTTTACTAGCAGTCGCTATGCTCACTAACATAGGCGCAAATTATGCAAACCTCTTTGTGGGCTACATTGAGCTGCAGGTTTTTGCCCACTTCACTGGATCTACCCCAGAGCTGTACGGTTGCTATATTGATATCAGCACCATCATACTCAACAGCGAACAACTAGATAGCTTTATTTCTTTCAATCATTTGAATAATCGGCAGCCTGAAACTCAGAGTTACGATTCAGGAAGCTGCAAACCCAAACAAGCGTGTGTGTGTGTGTGTGTGTGTGTGTGTGTGCGCATATGTGCATGCATGTGTCAATACGTTTCAGTAGAGATAAACAAATTCATTCTGAGTAAAAAAATTAGTTTGTGAGATTTCTACATTTAGAGTATTCAAACTAACATTGTTGTTTAATTGTCTATGATCATTTATTTTTTTATTTTTTTTATTTTTTTATGTTCTCAATTTTAACATTGCTTTTTTTTTTAATTTTTATTTTTTTTTATTTTATTCAGCCACAAGTTGTAGAAATAAAGTGGTCTGATATAAAAAACTATGACATAGATGATGAAACCATGTCATTTATATTTGAATATTTCCGGCCAAGCAGGAAGTCTAGACTAGTTCGAATTTATTCAACCTATGTAAGTAATGAAATTCTTTTTCTATTAGGTACATCAATGTCAACTTTGTAGATGTGAGGAAAAGGAGAGTATAGGCAATTGAATGTACCCCCTAGTATATTCTTACTTTTTTTTTTTTCTCTGGCCTATGGGGCCCATTAGGTCAGAGCTTATCCCAGTTTCCGTGGGGTTATGTGACCGAGAGTGCAAGACTACTCCCTGAACGAGGGGGACATCAGTCCGTTGCTGAGTTAACCCTCCAGCTGCTGCTGCTGCTGGTACTCATTTTCAGCTGAGTGGACTGGAGCAACGGGAAATAAAGTGTCTTGCTCAAGGACACAACGTGCCGCTCGGCCTTGGAATCGAACCCTAACCTTACGATTCTAGTATATTACTGGTACTTATTTTTATCAATTATGGAAAGGTGAAAGTGACCCCAATAATATTTGAATTCATATTAGTGAGATACTTTGGGAATGTGTCTTCCACCATAGCCTCAGGTAGACTTATCCCTTCTGACTAGAATTTCAGAGACGGAAACTATGCGGAAGCCCTTATTATACATACATACATATATATCATCATCATCATCATCATTTTTACGTCAGCTCTTCCATGCTGGCATGGGTTGGACGAGATTTTTTGAGGCAGTGTTCTACAGCTGGATGCCCTTCCTGATGCCAACTCTTATTTTTGATTGTGCGACTTATTCCACTGATTTCCACCTGTTGAACCGCTAAGCTGCGGGACATATTGTTTATGTGGGACATAAACAAATGACACCAGTTGCTTAAGCGATATCAACATGAAAACAACGCGGAGACAAATACACATACACGCACACACATACGTATATACAATGGCTTCTGCACAGTTTCCATCTACCAATTTCACTCAAAAGTCATTGGTCAGCCCAGGGCTATAGTAGGAGACATTTGCCCAAGTTTCCACGCAGTGCGACCGACCCTGACCACATGGCTGCAAAGCGAGCTTCTCAACCACAAGAGAGGACTCTTTAGCCTTGCAGGTGACAAGGTAACCTCTCTAGTGTTGGTGCCACAATAAAATAAACCCAGTACATTCTGCAAAAGTGGTTGGCAATCGAACAGAGACAATGTAGGGTAGAGAGGACTCTTTAATTACGTTGTGGACATGACAACTTTTCTAGTGTTGGTGTCATGATAAAATGCACCCAGTACACTATGTGAAGTGTTTGGTGTTAGGAAGGGTATCCAGTCATTCTATTTACTAGCTAATACTACATCAGAAATGATGAGATAACGAGGGCGTTTCTATGTAGTCACTCAAACTGCTAGAAATAGCAGCCAAATCTCCCTTAAATCACACCCTACAGTCTTAAAAAAACATCTTTCATCATAGATTTGCCCCATCAAGGCTGACCTGGGACTAAACAACATATCAGAAATAAACATGTAGTGGGTGTAAGGTAGAATCAGTAGAGTATCAGACAAAATACTTTGTAGTATTTGGTTATGCCCCTTTGCATTCTGAGTTCAAATCCCACTCGGGTCCACTTTACTTTTCATCCTTCCAAGATCAATAAAATAAGCACTGGTGCCCAATGTAATTGACTATACCCGTGAAGGTGGTGCCCTAGCATGTCCTCAGTCTATGACTGCAACTAGTAAAATGGTACAAGCATATAGCCGCCAGTAGTATATAACTAATATATTAAGCATTTTCTTACAGAATAGTTAAACATACATACACACACACACATACATACATACATACATACACACATACACACATTTAATTCTTACTTATTTTTCATTTGAAATTCAGAATGTATTTTTTATTCTCTACTTTTTCTTGTTTTTCCTTTTTTTTATTCTAGTTTGTATATATGTATGATAGCTTTGAAAGGATATTTGAAGAACTCGACTGGCAGAAAGAGGTATGTAGACAGCATTCAGATCACTAAAAGCCCTGCGTGTATGTGTGTTAGAGACAAAGATCTGCATCCAATCCATCAACTATCACCCTCTCTTGTAGTAAAAACATGAACCAAAAGCACTGAAAATATCTAGTTTCAATTAAGGACGCACACACACACTCACACACACATTCATACATACATATTCATGTGAGAAGAATAGATACATTAACATTATTCTATATGTATTAAAGTTACACATAAATATGTAGATTGCTTTTATTTTTAGATTGCTTTTATTTTAACACACCAAAACATATATATATATATGCAGATGATAAATCGATACACATTAGTGCATACAAGAAAGAGAAAAAAGTTCTCAACACTAAAAGTAGAGTAGTATATGATTTATGGGAAGTTTCAGCTACTATTAAATTACCTAATACAGCAATTCCCTGCGTTCTGGACAGGTTGCATTCCTGAAAGCTTCACCATAACATGAAATTCCGTAACACAAAACCTAAATTCCCATTGGCTTTCAATTGAGATATGTTCCTATGGAATTTTTTCAGAAAAAAATCAAATAATATATCTGCTTTTATACATGAACATAACCATTTTTAAACACATAGAGTACATCATCATCATCTTTTTTATGTCTGTTTTTCCATGTTTGCATAGGTTAGATGGGTCCTCTCCAACACAATGTCTTGCCACTTTTTGTGTTCCTTTGGAGATGTCTTTTTGAGGTTCAGCATCCCAGATCATCTTTCACCACATCTGACCACGTCTTCCTCGGTCTTCCTCTTCCACAGCTTCCTTCGACTTGGATTTCCTGGCACGTCTTTACCCAACTGTCATCATCCATATGCATTACATGTCTGTACCAGCACAGTCTTCTCTCTTGCACACTATATCTGATTCCTCTTACACACAGTTTTTCTCTCAACTCATCTGCGCCTCGTCATTTATGCACACTAATATTACACATCCTGCAAAGCATGTTCACTTCATTTCTTTCTAGCCTTTGCACATCCTCTGTATTCAGTGTCCATGTCTCGCTACCATGCAACATCATACTTTGTATACAATCATCATACAATCTACCCTTCACTTGAAGAGAGAATCCCTTTGTCAACAGCAGAAGTAACAGCTCCTGAACTTTTTCCACCCTGTTGTTATTCTGGCTAATATGCTTTCAGAGCACTCTTTGCTGATTCGGTCACCTAGGTAACAGAAGCTATCAACTACTTCTATGGAACCATCTGAGCAATGGGAAAGAATTAATTTTACTGGTGCTCTGATTACAGTATAGTATACATAAAAACATTTGAAGAGAAATACATTAGGGAATATATAAGAATAAACATTTAGTTTTTGCTTGAACGGCTATCATGTCTATTGGCACATTATGTCCAGTCTGATTGTCCTCTGATTGGTGATTCACTCACTCAGAAGTTCCTTATTAAGCATCGCATCAGATCTATGAATAAACAATGTCCAGGCAGTTAATGAAGTAGCTGGTTGGTCACTTGATCTAATTTTGTCTTTATTGTCACATTGTTCTCACTGAAGATGAAATCCACACAGTAGTGGCAGTAGACAAGAAATCCACACAGTAGTGGCAGTAGACAAGAAATCCACACAGTAGTGGCAGTAGACAAGAAATCCACACCAAATATATTTTATTTCTAAAAAAAAAAAAACATTTATTTTTTTATACATATATATATATATATTGTGATTTTAGTTTTTAAAATTGTTAAAATTTACTCAAATTACTGTATGGGTGGAATTATGCACTATATCCTGAAATTAGTGGCCATACTTTACAGTTTCTGTAAGTGCAAAATTTTGTAACCAGAGTTTATGTAATGTAGGGATCCCTATATACACACACACACACTCACACACATTACACTCTATGAGACTCTCTGCAAGTGCATATTGTGCAGTTTAGTGTTTTACACGGAACCATCATTCTATGTCCATTTTTCTATGCTGGTATGGGTTGGACGGCTTGTCATGGTCTGAGTCAGTTCTTATTTGGAGTTAGTGCCCTCCTAGATTGGTTAGGGACCATGTCTCTCTCTCTCTCTCTCTCTCATATAGTTAAGAAGTTGGCTTTCCAACCACATGGTTTCGGGTTCAGTCCCACTGTGGGGCACCTTGGGCAAGTGTCTTCTACTATAGCCTCGGGCCGACCAATGCCTTGTGAGTGGAATTGGTAGACGGAAACTGTGTGTGTGCGTCTGTGTGTTTGTATATCTTCTGTAATTTAACGGTTCGGCAATAGAGACCGATAGAATAAGTACCAGACTTAAAAAATAAGTACTGGGGTCGATCTGATTGTTTAAAACCCTCCAAGGCGGTGCCCCAGCATGGCCGCAGTCAAATGTCTGAAACAAGTAAAAGAATAAAAGAATATATATTTGTGTGTAGGTGTGCGTGTATATATATATATATATATATATATAACGGTATATGCACACACGTGCTGCCTAGAACACGCCTTAACTCGTACAAAATTGAGAATTTGGGTCAAATCTATTTAAAGGGAACTCCATGGTTATCACACACACAAGACACACTGCAGTGCTGGGGGACATGATACGTACTGCTGATCTCTCGGTTGGTTGTCTCATACCCTAACCACTCAGCTATCCATATCTCTTCCATTGTCATTCCAAGCAATGACATTCGTTGATTTCCCTCCACAGCTTCCTTTAAACCTAGTTAGTCCTTATACAGTTAAAACAGATGCATTTTATTTCTGCTGCGGTATAAAGACAGTCGTTGCTGTTATTATTGTTTAGCCCCAGGTCAACACTGACCAAGAAGGCCTATGGCACAAGGCTTTCCAGACGTGGCTGCCCCTTCCTATTTTCAGACAATGTGTCCTTTTTTTTTAAAGACAATGGGGGATTTCTACTAAGTGAAACGATCACGTAGAGGTTCCCACGTTGGCTCCGATTGTTTTTTTTTATCCCTATGCCAGCCCTGATCGAGTAGACGTATGATCCAAGCCGTCCCAGCCATGACAATCTAGTCTTACTTTCAGATATAATCTATCTGCGACTTCATTATACAATGTAGTCTTCTTTTTTTAAGACGTAGTTTGTGACTTGAGGAAGATTTGACTGTCATTTCAAGGTCCAGTTACCACGCGAATACAGCCTCATTGTTCCTGTATTGCAGTGGAAAGCGTCTTAGACTTCTCCAAATATATATTTTATAAAATATTATATATATATATATATATATATATATATATGATAGGGTGTTGTAGTGTGTTAATGAAGAACATAAACCGTTGAGGACACCACTAATACTTCAGCTTTCTACAAAGTATCTAGGGCAAATCAGCCCGGCAGAATCGATTGCTCTCCAAGCCCATAACAAGTTAACTACATACTCATCAAATAAACTTTAGCAACGCATTTTACATATTTACATGGTACATTAGATATACTGAACCAACGGAAGTTAAGGGTCTCGGAAACATCCAGTGACGGAATAGAAACCGTTAAACTTTCGTCCAGAAGCCTAACACCCTAGACACGTGTGTGTGTGTGAGGGGTGGGGGTCTCTTCCTGACTGGAGTTTTAGAATTTATTCTGATTAGCCACCTGCTCGGTGGCAAGGTTGTAAAGAAAAGGGTCTTGTTCTCTTCGTCATCCTTTGCGCAACCATTCATCGTTTAAATTTTAAGAAGGCCTTGCAGATTGTTTATTTCCCAGACATCGTGATCATCTGTAGTGTACGGATTATGGCACTGCATTCTTTCTCCAAGAATCCGAGTTCGGCCATAGTTTAATGCAGGTGGATTGTTACATATCCTGGTAGCTCCAATAATAATATAAAGCTGAAAAGGTATTTTGGATCGATGTCAGGTGAGCAGCTGACTTCCATAACAAAGTATGTTTCTATTTTGTGGTCCCAAACAACAATATCAAGACGGTTGTGTTTTGTTTTAATTTCGTTGCTGTTTTTATTTTTAGGTTCCACTAATATTCTTTTGATCCATCGGTCTCAATATATTCATCTTTATTTGTTGTTATTCTTTTTCTTTCTCACTCTATTCCAGATTGTTCTGGTTACCACATCATACCTCATGGGAAGGTAGTATCTAGAGGACATTCTTTCACAGTTGGCAACAATATGGTTAATATCTTTGGTTTTGGTTTCACATAGCCTTCATTTGTTGTCAGCTGATGATTTCTGTCTTTTGTGTATTTGGTGAGGATTTCTTGTTCTTGGATTGCATGGAGGTAACCTTCAAGGTGCGATATTATAAACGCGTTGGCACTCCATGATAGGCTTTTTGGTGTAGTTTATTTCCTCTATCTCCTGAGTTCTTCGTTTCAAGTACCCATGTACAACATTCTCAGTGAACTGGTCTACTTTTCTATTTTTTTGCAGTATTGAATAGGATTTTCCAATATTCCTTGGAGAAAGATCTGTGTCAACTTTTATTTCATGTCTCTCCTCAAGTTCATTAGTTATCTTAATGTTGCTATTATTTTCGTGCTCGTAAACTTGAGCGAGATAGTTACTGACTTTTGTTCCCTGTTGGAGATGTTGCATCAGTGTTCCGGGTTTCGTATGATATTAGTACAGATTTAAGGCTACGGCCACCCTTCTTGCGTGAGAAATATAATCCAATAACACTAAGCAGTTTGCAAGTTCTTTTTTATATCCATTTCGTTAAGTTCTTGAAGTGACCAATTCAGAAGGCCAAATGTAGATCTCACGATAGGCACTACAAGGGTGTTGTGAGTGATATGGCACTACAAGGGTGTTGTGAGTGATATGGCACTACAAGGGTGTTGTGAGGGATATGCTTGTTGTAGGCTGAGAGTTTTGATGACTGTATTTTCTTTACTCTCTTGAGGTATTCATTTCTTACCCTCTCCTTATTAATGGGTCCATCATACCTGACATTCTCATCCTGTCCAAGATACTTGTAGTTCTCATCGAATGTAATGACTGTATTGTTGAACCGTTCATGTTTAGTTTTGGTAGGGAGGACATAAGTTTATCTCGTCTTACCACCAAAATGCACATTTGGATTCACGAAATTTTATTCCGACGTCTGTCGAAAATTGGTTAATGGGATCCAATTGCTTTTTTAGATGTGATTCGTACTTAGCCCATACAGCTTCAGGTCATCAACAAAGGAAAGGTGAGAGATGATTCTGGATTCATTCATATGTGTGTATGCATGCAGATTTATAAAGAGGTGTCACAACGGAATCTTAGGAGTTTATATTTCATTATTTAATATCATCAAGGATTGGCAGAATCATTAGAGCGTTTGACATAATGCCTATGGTGGGGTTAGACTGGGTGACGAATTAAGTCAACCACACAAGTAGGCCACGGCAGGATTCGATGACTATACTGCCTTTATTTTGAAACAAATGTATTTAAGACTACATTATCCAGTGTGTCCTTCTGCTTGTAGGGTGCGATATGGGGGAGATTTGGTTATGTTTATTGCAAGGTGAGCGACTACACAAGAGATTCCCTCGTTGGTTTGAGTTTGAATAGTTTAAAAAGTATTTTTTGCATTTATTTATATATTTATTATTTATTTTTTTAATTTAGTATTTACACTACTTAGAAGATGAAGAGCAGCACGTTTGACCCATCTCAGGATCTCCGAGACTGGTGGGAAGAATTTGTCTTCACATCGGAGACCTGGACCGAATGCTTACAAGAGAGAGTACTCTGATATAGGCATCCGAAATTGTGGTGGTGGTGACGATGGTGGTGGTGGCGATGGTGGTGGTGACGATGGTGGTGGTGGTGACGATGGTGGTGGTGGC
>JAOPJM010000754.1:6028740-6041525 GCA_027124095.1 Muusoctopus leioderma | reverse complement strand
GCTCATGAATCCGAAGCTGGTATCCATTTTTTTTACAAATGTAAACAGTCCAAGAAAATATCAAATTTTACAACGTGAAAAAAAAAATATCCAAAAATCTCCGAAAATTACAGGAACAAATATTTTACTTTTGATAATGGCACACGATGTAAAGCAAGTGTTTACCTAGTGCAGTCACATGTGATCACGAACGTAGGGACGAGATTTGCATGGATATTCTCATTTAAATAATAGGTATTCTCGGGCGGTTTGGTATTATGAGACCAGAATGTTTTCGGGCGGTTTGGTATCGAAAGGGTTAAAGCTTCAAAAATTAAAGGAACATTTTCTTTGTAGGTAAATGCCAATACAACATCTTGTAAGTAAAGCCCAAATATGGTTAATAACTCATTAAGCTGAAAACAAACAGGCAATAAATAAATCCAAACATAAATGTTTATACAAACAAAATTTGTATAATCCGAGATGACGTTTTTTAAAAAAAAATTTATTAGCAAAAATTAAGTATACAATAACATTGTACGAGTTGTTCAGATATTTTCCTTTCATCAATAAATTTTAAAGGAGCATTTTAATGAAAATTTACATCCTTATACCACTGAATGGCATTACAGAAGGACCGAGTCAAAACAAAAAGAGAACAGATGAAAACAGAAGACCCTAGGATGAATTTTAAGTCTTTGAAAGTATTTCTTAAATGAATAAAGAAATTGAAGGTAAGTGATATAAATAAGAAAAATAAAATATTTAAATGAAAAGGAAAATCTACAATTCTTTCTTTCCTTTTTTTGTCTTCTTTCCACCAGATCTGGTATATTCTTTCAATTCATTAGTGGCTTCTTTAGCTAAATATTGAATGAAATCATCAACTTCACGGCCTCCCTACAAAACAGAAGTTTTAATGAGAAATGAAAAGAAACAAAGGTAAATTATAAAAATTACAGGATTATGAAAGTATTTTGAAGACAACTTGCTTCAAAATAATAAACTTTTTTATTGCCACAAGGGCAATGAATGAGGAGACCTTACAGGAACAGGTTACAAAAAATATGGGGGTTACATTGAAAGCAAATGAAATGAAAAGAAATGGTATACACAGTATATAAAATATGGTAATGCCACCAGGGCCAATCAAGGAACTCCAGAACCCTAATAATCACATTATACTTACATTGTATTTTTGAGGAGCATCCTTTGAGTCTTTAGGAGAAAAGTAAATGGTTGGAAAGCTACAAGTAGAAAATCAATGAATAAAAGTTCAAAAGAAGAACAGAACATTTTTTAATACATTTCAGATATCAAACTATGGACGTCTGCAGCAAATATATATTAATCCTTTTGATGCCAACCTACATACCTCTGGTTTTATGATTCAAACCCTTTTGTATTTAAATTAAAACCATTCATCATAATTTTTATGTAAGAACCTTTTGTCAACTCCAGCTTAATAATGAAAAAGTTATTTTACTAAATCCCTCCAAATTCTTTATTTTCAAAATTAATTGAAACAGTGTATTTCATTAGAAATATGGTCAGGAAGGGTTAATAGAAATATACTTTACAATTTTTCTTACACCATTTATACTAATGTAATTATTTAAATCTCTGACCATGGAACAAGATTTAACTCTTTCGCTACGAAAACCACCAGTGGCCATATGTTACCAAAGCACCCTTATTTACATACTCATATTTAAATCAAAATATTGATGCAATTTGTGCTGCAGGGTGAATTGTGTGTTCTAGGAATTTGGTTGATTTTTCCACACTTTCTTATTTCTTTAACTTTCTAGCTTTGTAAAAATTATATAAGCTTCAGATATAGTAATAGCAACTCTAAATTTGAAAGATTTTCAAATGTAGCAAATACAAAATGCAACAAGCATAACACACAGTGGACTTGCAGTTAGTGAAAATAACTAGGCCAGCAGTAATGAAAGCAATGAATTGATTCCAGAAAGAGAATGCAGTGAAAACTTTAAAGATATTTCTCTTGCAATATTTTCAGAACAAACCTGGACCCAATCAGTCATCCTCATCACTCAAAAAAACCCATTTACTATTTACTTCTGCTTATTCCAATTCAAGTGTACCATCCATATAATCATCTTTTTAAATCCGCTTTCCATGCTGGCATGGGTTGGATGGGAAATTTCGAACCGAGCCAGATCCTAATTTGGATTAACAACTCTCCTAGATGGGCTGCCAGTCTATGTCTTGCTTCTATGTTTCATTTGGCATGTTCTCTATTGTTGGATGCCCTTCCTATCACCAACAACTTTACAGTGTGTACTTGGTGCAGCTTATGGCACCAACATTAGAAAGGTTATGTCCAAAGTACGACTAAATAAAATGGCCATTAGGAAACTATGTAATTTAATTTTATAAAATATTTTATTTTCAAATTTACATTTTGAATTTTTTTAATTACTTTTATCTAATAGGCAAATTCAAATCAGTGATGAATTCTGCTTAATTGCATTAGTGAATCACTAAGGTCAGATTGGGTAATTTATGTGTTGAATTTATTTGATTTTGTAGTTTTCTTCAAACATTGATGAATTACAATATCTTGTACTATCTTATATGCACTCAAGTTCAATTAAAAATCAATAATGTGCACAATTCTTATTTGAAGTCTTGTACTACAATTCTGTTATTTTTCCCAGCTGAATATTGGCTAATAACTATATATGGCGACATTTAAACAAAATGTTAACTTCACATTTCACTAATTTTTACTTGTAACTAAAGTGGTTTTGAGACAAAAATTCCATAAATTTATATAAGAACCATTTGTTGTGTTCCAAATACCACATTAATACATTAATAGATAACATGGTTACAGTTGTTTTACGAAACCAGTCTAAATTCACCAATATTTTAAAATTTAATTGAAACACATTAATTGAAACATATTTTAGTTAGAAATATAATAACAAAAGAGTTTAGTAAGACTGAAAAGTAAAAATAAGATTCAAATGTTTCTTTTTTTTTTCTCTTCCAGTCGAAGACTTACCCAGAAACTTCATATGGTTTGGGAACATCATTAGCAGTAGCATCCATTTTTGCAATGGTTATTTCAGATTCATCTTTCAACTAGATAAATTAGGAAAATAAGGTCAGAAATTATATATGAAAGTATAATAGAAGAGAATTGCAGAATGATCTACTATATAGGCCAATAAAATATATATTTCATTGAATAAAATGATACACAACAATATAACTATTCATTAACTCAATGAAAGATAGTATCAGTCACCACGGTTGCACATGTACAATGAAAGACCGATACCTAATAATACTATTATAAAACAGCGTGAAGACACGTGGCCTAGTGGTTAGGCTACAGGGCCCAGAGATCGTAAGGTCGTGGGTTCAATTTCCCAGTCAGGGAGGTGCGTTGTGTCCTTGAGCAAGGCACTTTATTCCACACTGCTCCAGTCCACTCAGCTGAAAATGAGTACCAGCGGCAGCTCTGCTGGTGCAGAACTCTCTCCCTCCAGCTGCCACATCCCGGATGTTCCGTTGGGTCAAGGGTAGCAGGGCCAAAAGGGTGTCTGCCCGCGACTGCATGGGCACCTAAATCCCTTAGCAAAAGCATGGCGTATACTTATACAAGGTTATCCTCAAATGCAAGGGACAGCTGTGGTTTTTTAATTACAAAATAAAACAATAGTAAATATAACAGTATATGTGTGTTTTAAATGGCTATCACAACAGAACAGAGTACAATTCCTGTATCATTTTAAATTGGGGCCATAGCAACAAGATTGCTAAAAATCCAGATTGTGAATTGTGACTTAGATGGATACACACTAGGGTTGTGTATATACATTTCAGAGACATAGCAAAAAAAATTAAGAAAATAGGCTAAAATAGACAACAGAGAGTGTCAGTTCTTACAAAATTTAACCTACAAATAGAGGAAAATGAGTGCTTAAAATCATTTACTTACATGTTCTGCCAATTCTGTAAATTTAGGTTCAAGTGATTTGCAGTGACCACACCATGGGGCATAAAATTCAATGAGTACATCTTTTTCTTTGTCATTAACAATTTCATCAAAATTCTTAGCTACAACAATCTATGAAAATAAAAATATTTAATCCAACCATGGTAACAACTTCTTTCAATTCAAGATCTTGAAATGCAAATTTAAAAACTGAAAGCTAACCACTGCTATTTAATAAAATAAATCATTTACTTACTACATGCATTACTGTTCATTTAGAAAGCTTCATAAGATATGGTTAATTATTCAGTGAATAAAATTATACACAACGATTTGATGTTTTTAAAAAATGAATTTTAAAAAAAGTTTTAATAATTAAATAAAACAGGATATTTCTAAATATGAAATATCAAGTAGATATTCAATGTGAGAAATGAGCATTTAATGAGAAGCTTCACTTTTTTTTTTTTTTTTTCCTGAAATAAACATGTAATTTTACCTTAACTGGTGCAGTATTATCAGATGGTACATTCTCAGACTTTAGATATGGCTGCAGTTTATCTTCAAGGAAATCATTTACAAAACTTTCCAAGTGTGGCATACTGAAAGTATATAATTGACAGCAAAAATATATGAAATGTTTGAAGTTAGTGAGCATCCAGATGGTGAAATGGTGTAGTAGAGGAGTTAATAATAATGACGTGTTGTTGTTTAGACCCAGATCAATACTAATCAAGCAGACCAATGATCAAAAGCATTCCAGCCATGAACATGCCATCTTTTGTATATAACTACATTATCCAATGTGTCATTTTTAAGATAGTGGGTGTGATTTCAGGGAGATTTGGCTACTATTTCTAGAATGTCAAGTGACCATGTAGAGGCTCTCTCGCTGGCTTGTGTGTATGTGTAATACATGGAAGTTAGCAAACTAAATTGGGAGACTAGCTGGAAAGCTATAATACAAAGCTGGCTAATTATGTTGAAATACCTTTCAAGAGAAGACAGTGTCAGAACAAATCAGAGATAACATTATATGGTCAGACTTTCTCTCAGGAAGAAAAGAGATCAATGAAGAGATGCTGAATCAGGTAGATACAATTTGGGTTTGTACCAAAGTGTGATACTGTAGATATATTTCTAGCGGGATAACTAACAGCAAAAATTCTCAGAGAACAAACAAACTTTACTTCGCATTAAATGATCTTAAGAAGGCCTTTGACAGGGCTCCATGCCTTGAATAGTTATGATTTACGAAAGTTTTTCAATTCATGTACAAGTAAAAGTGAGGATATGCAGAAAGTTCCGTGAGGATATGCAGAAAGTTCCATGTGGAATTTAGTGTAGATTCATTAAAGTTATTGATGCAGTTCTAAACTGAAAGTTCTGGGAACTTATATATGCTGATGACCTAATACACATAGCAAAATTTGTTGAAGAGACAAAGAAAATGCTCTAAATATGGAAAAATGGTTTTTTTCAGTCTAAAAGCATACACGTCAACAGTGCAAAGACCAAAAGTACTAATTAATATGTGAGAGAGCAGAAAATCCCAGAGACATCTACAAATTGGCCTTAGATAGAAAGTGAGTACAGTGTACTGAGTGCAAACAATGAGTAAACAAAAGATGCAGTAAGATTTCTGGAAGATTGACAAGGAACGAAGAATTCAGATGTGAATATTCAATAAGAGCTCCTATGAAATGAATTTCATGACTGAGTTAATTCAAGATATTTTCTATACTTTTATATGTAAGTGAACACAAACCAAGATATCATAAAATCACCCTTCCAGTAATACAATTTTTGCTAACTGGAAATATTTTTATAAAGCCTTTGTAGAAAAGTGATAAAATCTGAGAAGGAATTTATAGTTGAAATAAATGAAGCCACTGCATGTTATCATACATTTCAAGTAGGAATACTTAAAAACCGACAATAAGATGTAGTTGGCAGAAGTGATAAAAATATTTTCAAGCACGTTACTACTAACCTTTAAAAAAAAAAAAATCCTCTAACAAAATGTTTTACCTGGATCAATTACATGGACAGGTGAATGGAAGAACTATATAACACTTATTAAATTTTCATAAAATATTCACATATGAATGAGTTTTAAGAGTTATTTTACTTGTTTCAATATTTTTAATGTTTCATTTTGTTTTGATGTGTGGATATTTTCGCCTTGTTTACAAGCATATTATTTACATGCCACAAGTCTGTCAAATATTTTCACTTCTGCCAAAAGTACTCTTAAAAAACAAGCATAGAACTTGCAGAAAGTGCCAAGCTGATATTATTACAATGTTCTTCAATTTATAATATAAATATAATAAAATATATCATTTTTATATCAGTATTTCCATGCTGGCATGGCTAGGACGGAGATATTTTGAGGTAGTATTTTATAGCTGGATGTCCTTCCTATCACCAACCATACTTATTTTAAGTATGAGAATATTTAAAATATACGACGGGCTTCTCTAAGTTTCTGCCTACCAATTTCAAGCACAAGGTATTGGTCAGCCTGAAGCTATAGAAGAAGACACTTGCCCAAGGTGCTACAGTGGGATAGATCCCAAAACCATGTAGTTACAAAGCAAACTTCTTAACTACACAACCATACCAGCGCCTAATATATATATCAAGCCAAATGAAATGTGCGAGTGAGACGTGGTCCCTCAACCTGTCAAGGAGAGTGGTGACTCCAAATAAGAATGGAGTCAGACCAAAATCACCTGTCCAGCCCATTCCAGCATGGAAAGCAGATGTAAAGCAATGATGATGGTGATGACTAATTAAAAATGTATTTCAATAAGATCAAGGTAAAGCAAAAATCAAAATGTTAATAGCAAAAGCTGTAAGGTAATTAGATATACATATACACTTGGTAGTGTAGATCTACATAATTGACAGTTGTAAATTTCAATGTGTAGTGTAGATCTACATAATTGACAGTTGTAAATTTCAATGTATCATAATATTGGAAAAAATTTAAATAGATTTTTCTTAAGATATT
The DNA here is from genome assembly GCA_027124095.1 of Muusoctopus leioderma. Lineage (NCBI taxonomy): Eukaryota > Metazoa > Mollusca > Cephalopoda > Octopoda > Octopodidae > Muusoctopus > Muusoctopus leioderma. Next base: position 6,034,548 of record JAOPJM010000754.1, on the reverse strand, counting down.
TTAAAAAATATTGCTAAACTTTAAAAAGATTTAAATGGCATTGCTTGAATTTAAAAAATTATTTTACTCAGGTTCCAGCTTCTTACCTGAATTCTTCTTTCATAATAAACTTCCTGTCTTTAGAATCTCGGGCAGTAATAATTGGTGTGTTCAATGACAAGTCAACGTCCCCATATTCATTAATTTCATAGTTGAAATCATCCACGCTACTAATGGCAAAAGTTACATCTTTTCCTTCACTTTTTATCTTTTTGGCTATTTTCATAATCCTATAAATTTAAGAAAAACCAAAATTATTGTTTACAAATGAAAGCCAAAAAGAATAGAGTTTAGTAGTCAAATGATTAAGATATCTTTATAGAAGTTGCTTGACTTGAAGCAATTCATGCTATATTAAAACGAGTCGAATATTATATGATGATGATGCAAATAATCAGAGGTCAACTTTGAGGTAATCTTCATTCACTCATTGTTCCACCTAACTGTATACATTGATTCTTGAAAGTTGACTACCATCTTATTTCTACCATGAATAAAGAATTCAGCAACGTCCAACCCATGCTATCATGGAAACACGGACGTAAAACGATGATGATGATGAAGAAGAGACACCGAGGTACTCAAAGTATTTACACAGATCAATTTCTTCTATTCCTTTTTTATAGATTCTATGTTAATGAGGAATAGAAGACATTATCATCATCATCATCATCATTTTACGCCTATGCTCCATGCTGGCATGGGTTGGACAAGTGAAGGTGTGACAGTATGGGTGTGAATGGGAAAGCAGTGATTACAGGTGCGCAGGAGAGGGCAGAGTATGAGTATAAGAAGACATAGAATATATATTTTAAAAACTGCTCTCTCTATAGTTATGTTAGTGTTAACATATTTCTTTCGATAAGTATGGGAGACAACTCTAGACATGTTTTTGGTCTTATTCTGACGTTATCAATGAAGCATAGCCTTGCCGAAGTAGTGATGGGAGAATAACTAAGTAAATGTAAATGCTCTCTACATAGATTCTTTTGGTTTTTGATAGTGGTGATAATCATAACTTGCAGTGAACATCTGCAATCTCATAAAGGCAAACATGTTCATCATAGTTCACATGTAAGGTAGCAACACTGACTTTTTCCATAATCAAAAAATTCTACAAAATTGAATACAATTGGTAATAAACATTACTGCTGAAAGGCAAATGTTGTCATCAGAAGGTTGATTCTTCATCCTAAATACTTAAAGTGCATTAAGCTCTAAATTCATGCCACTAACTGGCTTTTAGGCCTTAGTCATTCTAAGTGAAAATAGGGCCCATTCCACTGTTGAGTTGTTGGTTATGTTAGCTTTAATACCCACAGGCAGAAAGAAGGGAAATAGCTTTTTTAATATTTGTAGCCATATTTTACAATAATTTATGAATGTGAAAATCGAGAAGTTAAGTAAAAAGTAGCAGATTAGACGTCAGAGGTAATAATATATTCACCAAAAGTGTTACCATCAGAAAGAAAAAACATTACAGAAAAATAGAACTTACCTGTTTCTCCAATAGTTAGTTTGTTTTTGATTTTTTACATAGTCAATTTTATAAAATCCAACAACCAGCGGTTTTTTAAAATTATTAACATTCTCTTGGACTCTAAGGCCACATAAGCCAATGCTGGAATAAGTGAAACAAAAGAAAAATTAATTCAAATTAATGCTAGTATGCATTAAACAGATATGCTATTAATTTAACTGTCATTAATGAATGCTTCTATGATTCTTAATTCTCTATCAATCCTATTTCACATCTTCCATAGCTTACCCATTTGCTATCTATTAGCTACCATCTAATGAGGCTGTCACCCATCATGCTTCATCTGTGCTCATCCAAAGCTTGAAAGCCACTTCCTTTACTTCTTTACATTCAAGGAGTCCCAGATTTACATGATCTTCACTGGCCATGTTTTATTGATATAAAGCAGGGGTTCTCAACCTTTTTGGCATCACCACTTACTTCTACATCGAAAATTTTTCCATCGCCCACCTGTATAGTGAATATTCAAAAGGATACCAAAACAAAGGTATTCTCTCGGTATTGGTACATTAATTGGATGTCACATTCCACACATTAGTTTCATACTTTGTGTTTAATTTCGTTATTTTAATTCACTTTTCATTATTGTACTTCTGTTGTCTTTAGTACAGGTTTAGGGGCGAAACACGAGACCCTGAGATACCTGCTGAAGATGTGGAAGGGCTCTCAATAATTGTGAATGCTCTAGGCACTGACAAAAGAAGGTACTTACAATATCTTTAAGTTGCTCCTGCAATTTCTGCTTGGGGCAAAGCATATTTGATGTTTGCTTCACCTTAGTGCTGAGTTTAAGATTTAAAATTCTATACCGCCCACCAAAATTTCAAAAGACTCCCCATTTTTTCAACATTTGCTCACCGCCAACCCAAGAGTTGAAATCGCCCACCAGTGGCAAGGTTTCTCACCCAGGTTGAGAAACCTTGCTATAAAGCATCACATAACCTACTTTATAATAACAGAATACTTTGACATCAATAAGTTATCTCAATATCATCCAACTATTACAAATTCTTATCTGGTTGCATTGAAAACATTAATATCATTATTAGTCAGTCAGAGGAGCAGGTGCAGTGAGACTCTCCCAGACTGTTGGGATCAATGCAGTTGATGATTGTAATGCTATAGATAGATGTCAGTAGGAAAAACGTAGACAGAGGGAATTTCAGAGAGTTGCAGCTCTAGGAACGAATGATTGAACTAAATTTTTAGTACAGGGTTTGAGGGGCGAGATACAATAAGGATGACGAGACAATGAGAAGTATGTCAGATGGGTGTGAGTAGAGTGTGTGTGTGCAACTTGCTAGTTCAGGAGTAGAAGCCTTTGTAATTGTGGTAGAAGGGGCAAAGAATAAAAAATACATCTCTCAGCTAGTGGTTGTAGCATGTTGGTGAACATGTCATTGCCAATCAACAAAGCAGCCTTGTTTTAGATGTGTTCTACAATGCTTGTGTTGCAACAGCACAGCTCCAGATGAGCATAGAATACTCCTATGTAGGTCTTACTTGAGCTTTGTAGAGGGTTGGCAACTGATCAGGGCTAATATTGGCTGCATGTGGACATTATCTATCTAACATTTCTTTGGACATCCACGACGAAGACAGCGGCCATCTACCTTGAAATTGAGTATCTTCTTTGCACACCTAACAGGCATGTGACCAAACTAGTATAACCTTCTCTACTAAATAACTTTGACACCAAACGGACCAAGATATCCTCTTAATTCTGGGAAGAACTTTCTAGCTCAGAGTTCTGCAGAGCAGATTCATTTCATCATGGCACTTATCTAAGTGAGGTGATTTAAGTCTTTAACATTCCCAGATATACTATAAATTCAAACATTGTAAATGTGCTTTCTACCATTTAAGGATATACATAATATTAGTAGTGGATTGGCAGAGGTTAATATATAGTTTACATTAAATGGATCGCTTTTAGTAACAATAGTAAAACTAATATTTATGAAAGTTTTATGACTCCATAAAAACTGTTCATTGAACATTAACCCAAGTTTATGTGTTACCATCTCTAAATTTCCACTCAGCTTTAAAGTTTCAGAAATTTACAGTATACATGTCTGGGAAAAAATATATGAATACACATTATATAAAACACTAACACATACCTGGCTTCTTTTACCCAATCTTTAAGTGAGTGGATTGAATTATCACCTGTATATTGAAGTTTGCTTTCTTCAAACTTGCTGTGTAGCCTCTTTGGTTGGAACATGACAATAGCACTAGAAGTGAAAATAGATTTCAAAAATTAATATCAATAAAATGTATTAGATATAATGCTAGCATAGATTAGTTTAACATATACATACATTAAAAATGTGTATTGTTGTTTAGCTCTAGGTCAGCTCTGCTCGAGTTACAAAGCAAAAAGACTGTAGTGAAAGTGATCAGAGTTTCATTTTCCTGAATCTAAATTCCGTTAGAGCCTTTGTAATTTTCAACCTTTCAGTTACCCTAGGTTGAATAAAAATACTAGTAATATTCTGAGGGTGAATATACTCCCTCTCTAACAAAAGATGCCTTGTGTCTGAGAGAAATTACAATTTTAAGTTTAAATAAAAATAGTGATCAAAGGCAGTCCTGCAAGGATCATCCTATCTTTTTAGGCATATCTAGGTCTACATTATCCAATGTGTCCTTTCTCTTTTTCAAGAGAGTAGGGTGTGGCTTAAGGGAAATTTGGCTGCTGTACCTAGCAGGTTGGGCAACCATGTAAAGACTTCTTAACTTGACATGTTTCTGTGCATTTTATATCAGTGGTTAGCAATTCAAGATCCGACTTGATCGTACCCTGAATTGATATCTGACCCTCGCATATATGGTGTCTGTTGCTGGAATCGTGGCTGGTTGACAATCACCGCATCAGATGTCTGTAATCGCAGCGCATTGTTTGTGATGCTGTGGATTCACTGGTTAGAGCCGGCTCAACCCATCCCGGGTGAATGCCAACACAAGTAAGTAGTAGGTTAACAATAAGTACACTCAATGCACATGGACTACTTGACTGAATGAGGAGCATTTAACCTAGGATGTGATTCTATAAAATTAGCCCTATATTTCAGCACAAATAGACCAACCAGATCAATTCAGTAAAAGTTTCTAAAAGATTTGAATTATTTAAAAATTGCCACTTTTTAAGGAAACAGCTGAATATTACAAAGAAAAATGCCTTCTATTTTGAAAGTGGTAATTTTTATACAATATCCTCAATGGATTTATTTTTTTAAAGCAATAACAACAAACTTAAATTATATACATATAGGCACAGGAATGGCTGTGTTAAGAAGTTTGCTTCGTAACAACATGGTCCCTGGATCTATTCCACTGCATGGTACCTTGGGTAAGTGTCTTCTATAGCCTCTGGCCAACCAATGCCTTGTGAGTGGAATTGGCAGACATAAATTGTATAGAAGCCGGTCATGTATATATATATGTGTGCGTGTGTGTTTACATTTGTCGCCACTAAGTCTTCATTGTTGACATCACTTTGCTACCGGTGCTTGTTTGTTTACATCACGTGTATAACAATCAGCTGGCAGATTAGCTGTTCAATGGTTAAAGATCTGTGGAAAAGGGCATCCAGCAATAGAATACTGCTCAAAAAAATCAAAAATTCATCCAACCCATTACAGCATGAAAAACCGGACGTAAAAAAATGATATGTATTTTAAAATGACAACTTACTCTTTATAGCCATATTTATCTAATACTGAAGTTTCAAATGTATGTGCAAATCTGAATTCACTACTTAAAGAATCAGCCAATTTCTGGAAAGTTTTTGAAATTTCATTTTCACTAGAAGAGAAACCTGAAAATATATATATATATTAAAATATATAAATATAGTATAAAATTGTAAAAATATACAAATATATAAAAACCAGAAGAAAAAAATGTTCAGTAAAGACTTAAGGGCATTAAACTGCAAGAAAAATTATCTCTCTCTTACACAATGTGTATATTAGGCAGTCTTTATAAATTAATTAATCTCAAACTATTTTTGTTTTCAACCTTCCTATCCATTAGATCTAATTTTCATATTCAAAGCGTCCTAACCATTAGATCTAATTTGTGTATTCAAAGCTGTAAATCTAAGTTTATGATATATTGTATAACATCAATTAGTTGACAGCAGTGCTATCATCATCATCATCATCATCATCGTTTTACGTCCGTTTTCCATGCTGGCATGGGTTGGACGGGTGATTTCGGCC
>JAOPJM010000754.1:5969912-5983439 GCA_027124095.1 Muusoctopus leioderma | reverse complement strand
ATTAAGAAGCTTTTTAATTTCTTCTTAAAGTCCTATATATTTCTTCTTAAATATATATATATATATTGTGTCTCGGGTTTTAGAATAGGTACACCCTATCTCTGCGTGTCGTAAGAGGCGACTAAAAGGGTTGGCATCAGGACGGGCCTCTGGCCGAAAACCACCACCTTAAATTCCCATTCAACCCATGCCAGCATGGAAAAGCAGACGTAAAAACGATGATGATATATATATATATATATATATATATACAAGTGAAATCTTAATCACCCACATACAGTCACAAATAATTTTCTTATAATCATTAGCCTCTCTCCTATATTCAGGAAAAAAACTATTACTCTGATACTGTGAGAAAAAGCAGGCTTAAAGATAAGAATACCCACCGAAGACTCACAAAACAACGGCAGCAGGGAAATGATTTTTTTTTTTCTTGTTTAACCTTCCATTTAGCATAGTAATAATTGTCTTGTATTTACCACATATATCACAAGTTCTTCAATAGCAACAATAAACGTTGTTGCCACACATCACAAGTTCTTCAATAACAAAAAATAACGTCCAAAGTTAGCTATAGCTGTATAACCGACATTGGTAATCTGATAGAGTGGAACAATAGGGTTTATTGTACTTCTCTAATTATAGGTAAAGACAAGTCGGTTTTAATTACGTTGAAACACAATCCGTCACCCAGTTTAACACCACCACTTGGCCCTTGAGTGCTTTTAGCAGAGTCCACTTGGTTGCAAGCATTCTGATCACGTCTGAGGATAACTCATAAGTCGTGGTTTCTTCACCCACCCCTACCCCACAACCAGACACAGAGGCCCTGCAAAAAGGCCATGGGTGCTGCCCCCCCTCCCCTCCTCTGACTAAGCTATAAACAAACAAACAAACAAAACTTGCTGGAAAGGAAATATACATTTAATAGATTTATTATTGATTACCTGCTAGGATCAGATACATACTGTGGAAGCTGCTTATTGTGATCATTTTAGGACGGAGCCTTTTAGATAACAATAACCGGCTGATAACATTAAGCAGAGGATATAACAATATCCTGAGCATGTTTGGGATCCACTAATTTTTATAGCAATAACCGTTTGATAATATTATCCGTGATTATAATAAGCAGCTTCCACTGTATGTATGCATACACACACACACGTGCGCGAATCCAGCTCTACTCTGCGGTGTAGCTTTCGTTTCCGCTTTCTAATGAAATACAGTACTAGTTTTTTTTATCTAGAGTTTTATGGCTCTAATAGCCGGATGTACGGTTCTGATATTGGATGTCGCTGTCATTGAATAACAACGGTTGACTCATTGAATTATTCTAATAGGACGGCCAGACTGTAAGCAACTTCCTAATTGATTCTCTTTCCCTTTCTCTTAGAACTGAGTTTACATCAAATTCCCCTACTATCTGCTCCAACCTCTTGTTTGCAGACCAGTCGGTTTGCCACTGACCAGTTTCACAAAATCCGATGTGTAGGTCATATTGGATAGCTTCAATACTGAAACCCTCCCAACGAATCCCTTCTGCATGGTGTCACTGCATCTTGCCGTGCTTTGGGAAACTTCATTTACAAGTCACGCAGTATTTCAAACGCTGGAGATACACAGATTGTGTGAGGGGGAGCCACCATTCTTGGTAGAATATTGTTTATTGCCCGGTCTGAGGAGATGAATACAAGGAGTCGAACTGCCTGGAGCAGCTGTCTTTCATTGGATGTTCAATCTCGATCTTATTACTGTCGTGTGGCCATTGAAGGTTTTGTGAATATTTAGAGCCGCGTCTTCGGAACAGGTTACTCTTTTACTTGTTTCAGTCATTTGACTGCGGCCATGCTGGGCGCAGTCTTATCGTCCAGGTACTTCTGATATAATGTGATGTTCTTTTGGTAGTGAAGTGTTCTACACTCCAGATGATCCAGGTTTAGGGTAACCAGTGCTCCACACAATCTGGATCTCATCAGGAGACCTTTAGATTGTCCGTATATAGTATCTTTGGGTCGAAAATACATGTTGCTGGTTCATACATAATTCCAGTAGGTACCTGAGACCTGCCGTCGCGAAATCAGCTGTTAGCTTGTGGCTTCTTTCACGGAAGGGAATACCTTGGACAATGTAGTCCTGGATATATAAAAAGACAGGATGGTCACGGCTGGAATGTCTTTGATCATAGGTCTGATCGATCGGGACTAACCTGGGGCTAAGCGAAACATGTCGGACGACTCAACGAGAGAGCTTCTGTGTGGTCGCTCGATCTGCTAGAAATAACAACCAAATGTTCCTCAAATCACACCCTACCGTCTTAAAAAAAGGGGGACACATTGAATAATGTACACTGTTCTGGAAAATAAGACGGGATAGTCATAGCAGGAATGCCTTTGATCATAGTTCTGCTCGATCAGAGGCTGAACAACAGTGTTGTCAGTTCCCATTGTGTATGAGACGTGATATCAGTTTAATACATTTTTTTCATATATAAATATGAAAGCAATAATTAACACGTGTATCTATATGTATTTGCTGTTTATAAGTAGCTTATTATAACTGAAAAACCTTCAGGTAGTGAATTACTTTTGATACTTCGTGTTTTCCTCTGAGTTACCGCAATATTCTTACGCAGCCTTTCGAAATATTTTAACAAAGGTAATGTCGAAATGCAAACATTAGAATAAATAAATAACTCTCAAAGAATCAATTCCAGCTACAGATGGGAGAATTCCTTGGCAGATTATTGTTGCTGCTGCTATTACCCATGAGTCCGACAGGAACTTGTAGAAACCAGCTGCACTTGTTGTACCCCAGAATCATAGGGTGTAACTCCTTAATGTTGCTTGAAACAATCTTCAAAATCCCACAAAATGAATGATGACTCGATTCCTCGTAGTAGATGCTCGATTTGCATACGCTTACGAAATGACAGATTTTCCTTCTAGATCGAGAAGTTTGCTAAGAGAAATATGTTTTTGAAGCATTAAAATACTGCCCTCCCCTCCTTTTTTCTTTCTTAAACTAACAAGGTTATATAGAATGTCTCTGACTGGGTGTATATAAAGCAATAAGGTTATATAATGTCTGACTGCGTGCATATGACCAGGTTGTAGAATATCTCTGACTGAATGTATATAAACGACCAAGGTTTATAGAATGTCTCTTTGTATTCCAGTTTTTAGTATAGATACACCGTATCCCTGCATGTCGTAAGAGGCAACTAAAAGGGTTGGCTTCAAGATGTGGATCCGGTAGTAAAACACTGCCTCAAAAAATCCCGTCCAACCCATGGCAGCATGGAAAAGCGGACGTAAAAACAATGACGAAATATCCTTATATATACCTCCTTAGAAATACCCTTATATATAATATATAATATATAAGAGGTGGTTGAGCTTCAGTTACAAACATATTACCGTTCGTAGAGTCGTCGATGCTTGCTAATGTCCGCGGTATAGATGAAGTTATCAACACTTCAGTATTTAGTTGGGTCATATTGTAACTGCTTACGACAGTGACTTTACAACTAGTATTTACATTCAAGTTGTTCACTGAAGATTTATTGCTGTTTACTTTCTCTGTAAGATTCTCGTCGTCTTTTGGGTTTGTATTCTTAGGACATCTATTCGTCGAGTTCATTTTCCTCTGGGTCTAGATTTTGGACTATTTCTGCTTTCCCACAGCCTTCCCTCCTTTTTTTTTACAGTAGAAAAAGTCAAATTACTTGTGACCAAATTGACTCATACCGTTCATGTGTACAACCATAGCTAACGCTTTCGGCACTCTACCAATTTTCAATAGATATCGTTTATTTGAAAGTATGATGTATCTTAGGCAATCGTAAGCAACTCGGCATTTTCTACAAAGTTCTACATGTCCTCCACTTTCGGGTATTTCTTGAACATGAACGTTGTATGTTCGGTCAGTCACGTGTATATTATTACTTAGTATTTGTGTATCTCATCTTCGTTGCCGTTATAATGAGTCCGGCAAGCCCTTTATTGAGGTCGCACAGTATTCATCCAGGTCAGTCACGTGTACATTATTACTTAGTATTTTTGTATCTCATCGTCGTTGCTCCTATAATGAGTTCGGCAAGTATTTGTTCAAGTACTTTATTGAGGTCTCACAGTATTCATCCAGTAATGTCGTTCGAGGTTCTTTATTTACCTCAGGAAGCATTATTCAAGCTCCTATCTCTGTCAAATAGTGCGGATCGCGTACAGCAAGTATGTCAAACTTGAAACGCTTCAATAACATGAATGTTATATTACCATACACACTTCTATAACTGACCGGTAGCAGCATCAAGGCTGGCGAGTAGACATTTAACAACATTCGCCTTATGAATGTCTTCTGTTTTCAATTCGCATAAGGCGGCGAATTGGCAGTCGTTAGCGCGTCGGACAGAATGCCTTTCAGTATTCGTTCTGGCTCACTGCGCTCCCAGTTAAAATCCCTAGAAACAATTATAGGAATATAAATCGACTTCGGAGGATGAAAGAGAAAGTTGACCTCTACGGGATTTGAACTCAGAACGTAAACGGCAACGCATTTTGTCTGACGATCTAATGATTCTGCCAGTCCACCACCTCTTGTCATACAGAAACAATTTGTAGTAAAGACAGAATAAAGCGTCGAACACTTTTTATATACGTAAAATTTTGGGGGCTCTGTGTCTCGAATGCACAAGAAAACGAACGATTTCACTGCTTGCTGTCTGCTACTAACCGGGAGGCGGGGTGGAGGAATTACGGATGTTGCTTTCGAAAACAGAAGTAGGGAATGTGGGTGGGGATAGACAAGGGTTGGTGGTTAAGAATAAACAATTAACTAGGGAAAGGGAGATGGGGCGGAAACTTGTTAAAACAAGAAGACTGATAATACATTAAAACAGCATTTAAAGGATTTTTACAAACAAACAAAATAAGAATAAAAGGAATGCATTTAATTTTTTTATTCAGAAGTTACCGTTTAGGAACGAAAATGAAAAAAAAAAATTGTCTTATTCATTGAAAGGAAAACAGAATGTGAAATTCTTGCTATAGATAAGACTGAAAATGTTAGAAATGTTTATTTTTTAATATTTTTATCACTGTAAACTATGAACTGATTAAATCGTGTATCTACGAATATCTTTTAGTTATAATGATTTGTCTCATTATTTGCAATGTTAATTAATTTTCGTAAGTTTCATTCGCTTAATGTTTGAGTCTTTTCAAATGCTTCAATTCTTTATAAATTGTATTGTGAACATATAATTTTAATGTCTTTTAATAGTAAAGTTAATGTTAACGTATTTAACGCAGGGAGCATTAAAAACTAGAAATAATTATGAAGCGAGAATAAATAAATAAATGATAAAAGAAAACAAGACAAAAAACAATATTAGTCAGTGACTAATATTGTTTTAATGTTTTCATACCTCGTATTGTTCTTGTTTCCTTTTCATAAAAGAAAGAAAAAAAAGCCTGATTGTGCAAAGAAAAATACGTGTTATAAAAACGTCAGCAAATTCTATAGTAAACTTTAAAAATAAATCTCCTTTGATTTTAATTTTATTGTAAATATTACATTAAAAAGAAATTAACCGCTAGAAAAGAAAAAAAAAATTCCAAAAGCGGTTACGCTAAATTCCTCAGAGTTCACTTCCGGATGCCACTTTTATGGGAATCACAGACATTGAGAATAGGATAACAGGGGTAGAAAACATGAAACAGCCCCTTTTTATTTCCATTCCTATACCGTAGTGTGATGCTGGCATAGCTGGGAAATCACTTCCTGTTAGGTAGGATAAAATCGGTGAAACCCAACTAATTTCATTGGCGACTCATTTCCCTGTAAATATTCATGTATACAGTGTATGTGAGGTAGTATTTCCGTTATGGGAGGGCTTGCGAAGGCCCTACGCACAGTCTATATTCCTCCAGACCAAACCCAATAAAAAAAATGTTATTATTACATTTACTCTTTTCTGGAAATTTTGACAATATTGATTTTAATATCACGAATGAGGTAGTAAAATTACCGGGGGGGGGGAACACCATTCCATTGTTACCAGTAATGTGTGTGTGTGTGTGTGTGTTCTGTGGCCATATTTGGTGCATTTCCTTCAATATTGGCTGCTCCATGTAAAAGCTACCTGCTGGTCCATGTATTGTTGTTGATATTGTTTAGCCCCAGGCCAGCTCTAATTGAACAGACCTATGGGCCTGCAAAGGCAACGGGTATCATCACACAATTAATATACAACTACTATGTAACCAAAATATTGATGTTTGCTTAATTTTTAATACATTATAATAATCATTCATATTTGTTAATTTATTCATTATAAGATGTTTTGTGCATGAGAAATGTGTTTTTCTCAATACTTCTTTCTTCTGAAAACTCTGTAGATCTGCTGCTTTGAGTGCTGTCTTGCTGCTACCCTGTGTCTGCTTTCAGGTATCCCATGCTGAACCACCATTACCTGTTTACCCAACTCAGTAATCTCTCTTTTCTTCTTTCACATCCTAGCATCTCAATTTCTGTTACTCCTATTCTCCTATTACTTCAACATTTGTTAGTGGAGACAGTGACAACATACATATTTCTGTCTTATTGAACCTCATCAGCACAGCATAATCAGTAAAAACATGCTTGATCAGTAGACAATATTTTTTACATATAGAAAAAGGCTTTTGAATATTTTTGGTCTGCAGTAATTTGCATAATATTAAACAAAATTGAGCTAACGGAAATAACTTAAATAAGCCAATAGCATGGATTAAAATAAAAGTAGGTTTTGGTGACGTATTCCAAAATTTTTTAATGAATTGAAATTTTGCTCTTAGTAGAGAAAGAAAATACAAAAATAGATATCGTATGGTTGAAAAAATAAGATGGAGTGGTCATAGCTGGAACACCTAGGATTGGAGGTGGGGGGGGGGGGGTTAGAGCAGGTTTTGGTGAGGTGAGATAAAGTAGGTATGACAAATTGAGAAAAAGCAGATGTATCATGTGGGTTTGGGTGGAATTTGTATGTAGCGGACTAGTTTAAAAGGAGCAGAAGCCATTATAGTAGAGGTAAAATCTGTGGCTTAGTGATTGTAGGGTCCAATCAGCTGGATGGCAGTCTGATGGAAAGTGGCCTGGAATGTTTGTGTGTAGCAACAGTACCATCCCAGTCATGTGGGTTGCAGATGTGTTTTGGAGAGGATCAGCAACCAATGGGGATTGAAGTATTTTCTGACCCCTGAAGAGGAAGCCCAATCTTTAGGATCCAATTATTGCAATGTTATAGATGCTTGTTTACCTTCAAAGCTCATTAGTGATTGTGAGCACTGCCTTGCATTTGTTGCAACTTCGAGGGTTTCAGCTGGGTATTGTTCATTAGTAGGGGGGGGGGCATAGTTTTGAGGAGTGTTTTCTTGGCTGTGTCATAATGATGATGACCATCATCATTTTATGTTTGCTTTTCCATGCTGGCATGAGTTGGATGGGTCGTCAGATTTCAACTCTGTTCTTATTTGGAGTTACTGCCTTCGTAGACAGGTCAGGGACCACATTTAGCTCATACGTTCCATTTTTGGCATGGTTTCTATGGCTGGATACCCTTTCTAATGCCAACCACTTCACAGAGTGTACTGGGTGCATTTTATTGTGGCACCAGCACTAGAGAGGTTGCCTTGTCAATAGCAAGACTAAAGAGTTCTCTCTAGCCTTCGTTTGTTTATGACAACATGACTGAAAGTGTGATAGAAGAGAGACTAATGAAAAAGAGAACCAGAGCAAGAGGGTGATAGTAGTGAGAGTAAGAGGGGAGAACCAGAGTGATAGGATCGAGAGGGTGATAGAGGAGAGAGAGTAATGGAAGAGAGAGAGAGAGGGTGATTGATAGCTATATGTTGGTTGTTAGTAAGGAGTTTGAATAGAAAACAGCATGGGCGGCATGATGGAGGAAGAGAGAGTGACAGGAAATGATTTTGAAAGACACTAGGTTATCATGTCTCGCATTAGATGTTTTTGAGGTCTCTGTTGATAGAAATAGTGCAAGGTATCTAGGTTGTGTGACAATCTTGTATGGTAAGTTCAGGAATAGTAAAGAGTGGTATCATCTTCATAAGTGGGTGTGTTGTGAGAAGATCGTTAGTGTGTAGGCATTAATGTGTGGGAGACATAAATGAACCCTGAGGTACACTAGAGTTTATAGAATATGAGAAGTCTGACAAGAAACTTCTGATGAGAGATGGATGGAGCCCATTAGCAAGCATCTTAGTTTGGAAGTTCTCATACTACACATGGTAGCTGACTTTGCTAATGTCAAGAGCTTTCACCAAAGTTCTCAAGAGTGAGAGATTACTAATGCACGATGTAGGAAAGCAGATCTCCAGTAGGTCTGGCTCTAAGGAAATAGGCTGGGTGAGAGAGATTGCCTTTTTGAGGGATGGGTACAATGTTTCCATAGGTTGGGGAGATCTCTTTAGAAAAGGAAAGATTGGAGAGTTTAGTGAGAATAACAGTTAGCTCTAAAGCACACTGCTTAAGGTTAATGGAAGGGACATCATAAGGTCCAGTTGTCTTGTTTGGTTTGAATGACCAGAGGAATGTTTGTATTTGGCAACTGTGTGTCTATTATGGTGAGGCAGGTGGGATCAAAAAGGGGAAGAGCCATCTTGATTGAGGAGGATTTTGTAAAGTTAATTGAGACCCTCTTAGCAAGTAACCAAAGATCCATTTGCAATTCGAGATGCAACAGAACAGGTCATGCAATGCCAAAAAGCATTGTTTGCTTTCTTGATAGGTATCTTGCTGGCATTGCAATGGTGGGTGAGCGCCTTTGTTGGTGATGTTGAGGGAATTTTTCAGTGCGTGTGAACCATTTTGAGGTTTTTGTGTTGTGGGCTTTGGTTGTATGAGATAATGGTAGTTGACAGAGATGAAAGATAAAACCATGAAAAGTAAACAGTTGCACACAGAAAACTAAGGCATTTAGAGTTAAACAATCAAAGAAGCAATGTTCTTAGCCTAAGCTATTATGATATATAGGATAAATATTATGGGTATACCTGTTGCTGATAATCAAAGCTAAAATATTATTTATTAATTAGACAATATAATGGATTTTTGTTAAATGCCTAATGTTTTTCTCCATACATCTCCTCAATAAAGCCAAACATCTTAAGATCTGATTGTACTTTATCCCATGTTTTCCTGTTTTCCTCTACACATAGCATTTTTTCAACCAGCAATTATCATTATTCACATCACATTTCCATAGCAGTAGATTTGTCTCTCCTATATACATTAGCTGTTAACTTTTATTAGTTTTGTCTGGAAGAAGGAATTGTGCCAATGACTTCTACAGCTCTCCCAGACTGAAATGCTTCATATAGTCTGCCTTTTACCAACAGCCTCCTAAAGTTCTTCCACCCTTTCTTACTCTAGCTACAACACTTTCACTACAACCACATCCAGCACTAATTAGTTCCCCTAGGTAACAAAATCTGTCAACTACATCTAGCAAGCCATCTGAGCAGTTCATAGATTTCATTTCATTTGTGCCCCTCACTGTTAACTATTCATATATTGTTATATGGAATTAATTCATTGCGTGTGTACATTATCAAATGTGAACACACATATAGCAGACTTAACACACTTCTATGCAAGTGCATGTTGAGCTTTTGCCTATGAAACCATATCACACATCTTGTCTATATATGATTGTGTTTATATATATATATATATATATATATACAGACAGACAGATATGTATATGATGTCAACCTGATAGCAAAAGCCGTGTGAAACAAATTCCAGATCTAATGGCAAGCCAGATCAAGACAACTGGTGTACTCTGGTCTGGGGCTAAACCAGTTTGATCTGAGATCTATTCTCAACAGCTAGGTGAACTAAGACAATACAGCCTCATGTTGATCCTTTATCATTTTGTCTGTGAAGTCCAACATTCTGAGATATAAACTCCCTATTCCATTGCATGTCTTCTGCGGTATTCCTCTGCCATGGTCACCTTCCACTGTCAACCATCACTCGTTGTCCATACACACTATATGCCCATATCAGCACTGTTGTCTCTTATATACATTATATGATACCTTTAATTCCAAGCCACACTTTCTCAGATTACCTCTATGTTGCCTTTCATTCAGGTTAACATTACATATCCAGCAAATTGTGCTTACTTCGTCTCTTTCTCTCTCTCTAGCCTCCACATATCTCTTACATTGAATGTTCATTCTCAATACCATGGAGTATGACACTTATTACACATGCTTCAAACAAACCTGCTGTTTACATGGTGATATAAACCCAGTAGTGGCAACAGTTTCATAACTTCTTCCACCTCTTCCTTACTCCAGCAACTATGATTTTGTTACAGCCACCCCAGCACTAATTAGATCACCTAGGTAACAGAAACTATCAACTACATCAGGTGAGCCTTTATTTTGTGAGTACCCCCTTACTGTTAACTGTTCGTGTGCATCTAGCACATTTGAAGCTCTGCTTCTCTGTTAGTCTGCCAGAGATCCCACTGCATCAGTTGTGTAACCATTGTTTGCACTGAGTACACAGTATGAAATTTTATAAATATATATACTTGTGTGTGTTTTGTATTGCAGAACCACAAGACCCTTTCTGTTGAGTAACATAAACAGTATACATGAAAATATATTTGTAAAAGTAAACAGCAAAACATTCTCTGTCAGATGGTGAAACAGCAACAGATAGGGCCTTATCATGTGATTCGGTCTATTTGAAAAATAAATACAAAATACATCTGCAACATCTGTTGCAGATACTGCTTCCATGATAAATGTTTTGTCCTCCAACACCATCACCATCCTCCCTCTATCTGACATATACACAACCACCAAGACATTAGGGGCCACTGTTTTTCCCAGTTTATTTACTTACTTGATTCAGTGTCTCCATTCCGTTACCTCAGAAATGTTTGAAGCTGAGCAGTCTTTTTTTTTTTTTTTGTTATCTTTGATTACTAAGCAAAATAATTTTCCCTTCTATTTATGGTTTGAAATTTTTATTTTTCAGCAAGTTATTTGAATATTAAATGGATATTAAGTATGTGGTCCAGCTCTTTTCAACATGTCTTATGCTGGATAACCTATGGGTTATATGAAAAGCGAAATCAGTTAGACAAATAATGAAATGCAATAGAAATACATTCACACATACATAAGTACATAGCAATGCAATTTCTTTCAGATGTTGGTGACTATAATAACTAATAGCATAAAATACACTGAAATACTGACAACATGTGTAGGAAAATATATTCACACAAATAGTTACATAGCAACACAATTTCTTTCAGATATTGGTGGCTATAATAATTAGTAGTGCAAAAGTACATTCAAATACTGATCATATATGTTGATATAATAGTTAGTAGTGTAAAATATATTCAAACACTGACCAACTATGTATATATAATAGTAGTGCAAAATACATACCAATATGGCCTGTATGTGTAGGTATAATAGTTAGTAGTACAAAATATATTGAAATACTAGACAGGACAGGACAGGTCCTTGTACGTGGTATTTGTTGACTTTACAAAAGCATTCAATTCTGTTGGTAGGTCCAGCCTATGGAAACTATTGAGGAAATATGGTCGTCATGAGAAATTCATATCCATGGTGGAGGCCCTATACACTGGAATGATGGAGAGGGTCAACAATGCAGGAGGAACATCAGACACATTTGTTGTAACAAACAGTTAAACAAGGGTGTGTATTGGCACCTACACTGTTCTCCATCTTTCTCATGGCAATGAAATGCTGGAGGAGGCCTTCTGCAATCTTGAGAACAGAGTTTATATACTCCTACACTCAATCATGAAAATCTCCTGGAAAGACATGGTTCCCAATAGAGAGATACTAAGGTGAGCAGGATTGCCAAATGCAAAAGATCTCCTCATCAGGAAAAACCTACTTTGAACGGGTATGTTACCTGAATGTCATCTAAAAGACTGCTCAAGTAGATCCTGTCCTCACAACTACTTAAAGGCTAAAAAGAACGTGGTTGACCTTGCCTATACTATAAGGACTCCATAAAGAGAAATCTGAAAAGATGAGATATAAACTTAATGTCATGGACATCCATAACCCATCAAAGGGATGCTTTGAGGTTGGTGGTTAAATAACTATAAGGGCTATCATGATCACTAGAGATTGGCAAGAGTACAAGATACATTCAAATACTGATCATATGTGTAGATATAATAATTTGTAGTACAAGATACATTCAAATACTGACCATATGTGTAAATATAATAGTTAGTAGTACAAGATACATTCCAATACTGACCTAGACCACATATACAGAGGAAAATTTCCTTTTGTTTTCAATCATTAAGCTTTTGATTAATATTCAGTCAATTATTTCTTTTGATTATGTAATGGAATGGAGGCAGATAAAAATCAAATGTTGCCTTCCTTGTTATGTCTTTTGTTTGTAAATGCTCTTTCATATCAGAACATCCTCTATGTCTTACTAAGGATGTTGATTCACACTAATATCATTATACAGGTAAATTTATACTTAATTTTGGCTGTCGCTTGTGGCATGCCAGGAATTAGCCTTGATCCATCTACTTCAAAAAAAAATTATTGGTGCTATTGTTTAGCCCCTAGGTCAGCTTTCATTGAACAGATCTATGGTCAAGTATGATCCAGCTGTGACCATCCCATCTTTTGTATATCAGGTATGACATTAGCCAATGTATCCTTTATCTAAGACAGTATTGTGTGATATCAGGAAGATTTGACTGCTATTTCTAGCTGGTCAAATGACCATGTAGAGACTCCCTTGTTGGCTTGATGAAAACAAACTTAGTGTTGTATTGTGTAAAAATAAATACTAAAATATTAAAATATTAACTGTTTAATTATTGGCATGATGTCTTCACAGATGTTGGTCCACAAACAACACAGGAAGAACAACACATAACCCACTCGCCTATTTGGAACGTACTCACACACGAAAAATGACTGACGCTAAAAAGAAAATGCTAATGATGGAAAATTTTGATAGCACACTTGTATTGTAATATAGTCAATGGTCTTTGTTGTCTGTTATAGACAGTCTGAGTATCTGTACTTAGAAAGTTCCTCTCCAGGGTGAAGGCCTGAGCAAGGTATTTTGTAGAAGACTAGCAGTTACCCATGCATGCAAGTCTCCCCTCTCCACGACACTGATGTTGTCCACGGGAAAGGTAAGACCGATACAGATTGGCACCAGTGTCGTAGCAGGCATTGCCATCAGAACAGAAAGAGCCAGAATTGCAAGGCAAGCCGTCCAATGCTCTTATAGTGATGCCAATCCACCATCCTGGACTGGTACATTCTTATTGACCTTGAAAGGATGAAAGGCAAAGTTGACTTCTGTGAGATTTGAACTCAAAATGCAGTAAGTCAGAACAAATACAGTGAAGCATTCTATCTGATGCTCTACCAACTCTACCAATACAGTGAAGCATTCTATCTGATGCTCTACCAA
>JAOPJM010000754.1:5946436-5957002 GCA_027124095.1 Muusoctopus leioderma | reverse complement strand
AATTCTTGATTATTTTCAAAATTAATAGAAAATCATAGTCAGTGTATTTCATTAGAAATATGGTAATGAAAGGGTTAAGAGAGAGACACTGCAATGTAATCTCAATCTATATCTTGTGTATGAAGTCACCTCTGTAAATAATGAGCCAACAAGGAAGTTCTACATGGGCACTCGACCTACTAAAATGGTATCAATTGTTCCAGTACCCAGGGAGCTGGTTGTAACAACCATAGAAGATTGCTGCTCAATTGCACCCACATCCATCATAATGAAATGATTTGAAAGAGAGACACACTACAATGTTATCTCAATCTCAGTCTTGTGTATTAAGTCACCTCTGCAAATGATGAGCCAATGAGGGTGCTCTATATGGTATTCAATCAACCTACTAAAAATAGCAGCCAAATATCCCTCAAATCTCACCTTACCATCTTAAAAAAGGAAAAGACACATTGGATAATGTAGTCTTAGATATACTATATCTGAAAATAAGACCAGGATGATTATGACTATAGGTCTGCTTGATCAGGGCTGTCTTGGGGCTAAAAACATTGAGTCATCAGGGCTGACCATAATTGTTCAATCCATATCATTATTAGCTACTCCATTTATCTGGTGCATCTAAAATTCTGTTTCCTATCAGTTTGCCAATGATTTCACTGCAATTCTTGTGTACCCACTGTTTACACTAACTCCCACCTATTCTTTTCCTTCATACACATAACTAGACCTCTTCAGTGATAGAGTTGAACATCTCTTGCTGGAAATAACAGCCAAATCTCCTCCAAACTATACATGGGCACTTAAAATAGGGAAGGAGACATTGGATAATGTAATCCAGGACACATTGTCTGAAAATAAGATGGGATGATCATGGCTGGAACACTTTGATCATAGGTACACTTGGTCAGAGCTGACCTGGGGCTAAACAATAACCTTAGTCTTTGAAATGTTTAACTTTGAGCTTTCTAGTTTTCAAACTTCTTTACCAAATTCTTCAATTGAGTCTACAGTGAGAACCAGGGTATGTGAAATTGACAAGCTTTGTTATGCTCCCTGCATTAAGTATGTGAACACTAACAGAACTATTATTATTTTTCATGCTGATGGTATCTCTGTTGAATTTATTCTCTAAACTATTCTAGTTTTCTATGTCAACTAATGTAAATTATTGTAAATAATTTACATTAGTTGACATAGAAAATAGTGATTCTCTCATTATGACTTTGACAAGTATAGTGAAAACTAAGCTTTGCTGAGGAGGTCTCATAGAAACATGCCCAAAGTTGTCTCCCGTTCTAGCCGAAAGAACTAAATATTTGTCAATGACTAGTATTGTTTTTTTTTTATTCACTGCATAATTATTTTTAGTTAGCTTCTTTTTTTTATGCTCCTAGCATTAGATATATCAACATTAACCTAACTATGTAAATTCACATGAGCTTCTAGACCTAAACTTGATGACTCCTTTAAAAACCAGGATGAAGAAACGAAAATTTTGTTACTGTGGTCATCACTGATCCACATTTCAACTGATAATGTTTAAAAAAGAATCTGTTCCTTATCAAATACATATCAGAAAAGTTGAGTGTAAGTTGAGAATGTATTCATTGACCTCTGTCTTTGATAGTCATTGGTTGAAATATTTTAGGCTAGACAGTTGCACTGATATGGACACATAATATGAATAAATGATGTGTACTGGGTGCAAATGTACCAAACATTTTGGCAAATATAGACCAAGCAATATATTAATGAAGTAGATCACATTTATTCAATTCTTACCAATATAGGAAAATAGCTATTAAATTAATGATGTTGATTAATTATATTTACCTATAATCACTTATATTTCATACTGTTTATTAATAAAAAATTATATTTGACTTTATATTTGACTGCACTTTGTGCTCTGTTTAAAGATAAAGACATGTTTTTAATTACATAGTGTAAGGAAGAGGCTAAGTGCCTATAGCCTTTGCAGGACTGCCCAAACCGTTGAGGTCAGTGTGGTTGATGTTTAACTTGAGCTGTTGTAGATTGATACATTTAAGAAAACTGTGGGTTGAGAGAAAGTTCCAGAGGATTGCAGTTCTGGGTGGAAAAAAGGATTTGATGACGTGTTTAGTACACAGTTTTGAGGGATAGTGGGAGGAGGTAAACGCAAGTAGTACACATCTGGTTGTTTCAGAGGAATGTGAACTGTTTTAATAACAGTAGAAGAGACAGAGAGAGGACGTAACTTGTGAGTGGGCTAGCATGTGCAGCATGATGGCAAGTGAAATTTTGCTAATCAGTTAGATGGGGTTTATTTTAGGATACAATGTAAAATATTTGTCTGGCTCAGATATGTGAGTAGTACTCTAATATGGGTTGCACTTTTATCTTTAGAGGGTGAGAAATTTTTCATTGATGAAGTATTTACTGGCCACAAACAAGAAGCCTAACCTTTGAGATACAGTTTTGTCTATGTTATTGATGTGTGGGTGCTATCAAAAGCCATCAGAAATTGTGAATCCCTGCATTTGTAAAGTTTGTAAAGGTTTGTTATGTGTTGTTCGGAAGCAAGGAGAGTTTTGTGCAAGATTGTTTGCTCTACTTTTGAAGGAGACTAGGTTGCCATGTCCCCATGAGACAATGTTTTCATGGTCTTTGTTCATGGAAGTTGTGTATGTCTTGTGTGAGCTGTCTAGGTTGCATGTGGAAGACACCTGTATGGGAAAATTTACTGAGGAGTGAAGAAAGCTATGATTTATATAGGAGTGTGTGTGGGAATAGATGTGACAGTGACAAGGTTGGTTGTGTATAGAATAAAAGAATGTAGAGTACATAATCAAACCTTGAGGTACATCAAAGGTGATAGAATATGGTTGGAATAGAGCCACGTTGACACACACTACAATGGACCACTCTGAGAAAAATAACTTTATTTGAGAAATGAGAGTTGTTTAAAGCCCTTCAGCAGGCATATTTGCCAAAAGGTTCTTGTGCTAAACATGGCTGAAGATTTTGCTGATCTCAAGGTCAGCAACAAGTTCCTAAAGATGAGCGATCACTTTATTATTATTTTGTGTCTATATCAAATCTCTCCATTATTTTTCAAGTCATTCAAAGAACAAGAAGTTCAGGAATCTGGGATTGTTGTTTGTGAGACTAGAAAATTTTTTGAAAGACTGAAAATAGTGTTAGCATAATTTGCCGAATATTTCTGACAGGAATCACGACAAGAATGCTTGTGCTGTGACTCCCAGGGACCAGTGATGTTTGACATATAAAAGTGAATCACCAGTAGATCTGGCTCTATAGTAGCCATAGAGTTAGTCACTAAGGAAGGAAACACTCGAGGTGCTAACAAAAGTAGTGTGAGTTTATTGTTTCTGATGTTCCGATCTGATAGAGTGGTATAAAAAGATACATGAAAGAGAATCTTCTAGCTACGTGGTGGGAAAGCTCAGATACTATTGATTAACATCACAGAAATTAATAATCAATAGCAGCAGATTTATCATCTCTCAGTAAAATATAGTTTTGGGTCTGCTTGATGTCTGAGCCAAAGAGAGATTACTACATTGATTTTAATGTAGCTACTGCCTGTATATTTATATCTTCAGTATTGCCAAGAATGAGCCAACCTTTTTGGATTGTTTCCATTATCTTTTTTTTCTGATTCTGTCTGTCTCACAGTTGTTGATGATGGTAAAGTCCATCTTGGTATATATATGGAGTGATCTTCCTATGAGCACTTTTTCACAAGCAGAAGTCCTGTGTTCATTGAGATGAAATTCATATAATCAGCAGGTATTGTTGTTGTTGTTTAACCCCAGGTCAGTCCTGATTGAGCAGACCTATGATCAAAGACATTCCAGCCATGACCATCGTGTAGTTTTTTCTTTTTTCAGGCATAGTGTACCTCAGATCACATTATTCAATGTCCTTTTTTTAAAAGATGGTAGGGTGTGGTTTGAGGGAGATTTGGCTGCTATTTCCACCAGGTTGAGCGACCACATAGCAGATCTCTCATTGGCTGATCGGTATGAAAGTATTGTCATATTGTGGCATCTTGTTGTTATTGTTTAGCCTCAGGTGTTCCAGCCATGACCATTCTGTCTTCTTTCAGACATTGTGTATCTTAGACTGCATTATTCAATATGTCCCCCCCCCCTTTTTTTGAGATTGTAGGGTGTAATTTGAGAGAGATTTGACTGCTATTCCTAGCATGTTGAGCGACCATGTACAGTCTCCCTCGTCGGCTCATGGTCTGTATTAGGTTTACTGTCTGCTCCTTTATAATATGGTTAAAGTGAATTTTTTGTATTGGAAACTTTTTGGTTTAATACCTTCTGTGTCTATTACTACTGCTTCGATATTGGTTTAGGAGAATCAGTAGAGCATCAGACAGAATGCTTTGTGGTATTTAGTTACAGCTCTTTTACACTCTGAGTTCAAATCCTGCCGAGGTCAACTTTGCATTTCATCTCTTTGGAGTCGATAAAATTAAGTACCAGTAAAATACTGGAGTCAATTTAATCAACTAAACCCTCCCCCAAAATGTGTGGCCTTGTGCCAATGTTAGAAATCAATATCATCTGCTTATATCCCTGCATGTCGTAAGAAGCACCTAAAAGGGTCAGCATCAGGAAGGGCATCTGGCCGTAAAACACTGCCTCAAAAAGTCCTGTCCAACCCATGCAAGCATGGAAAAACAGGCGTAAAAACAATGATGATGATGATTACGATGATGATGATGATATAACATTCCACATCTCTCATATTTTTAATTCATTCTTCAGTAAATTGCACCATATAGGCTGTTTGTACAGCATCTGTGCTTCACCTTGATTTATGAGACACTTGACTATGAACTGGTCCATCCTAACAACAGGTCTGGTATGGTTGGCAAACAAAGTTTCTCTGTAGCTTAAGTTGTGCAACACTTACTCCAGGGCACACCTTCCTATAAATGACATTGTTTTCATAATACTTTCATAGAAAAGTAATACCATAATATTTTTGTGAGCAACTACTGATTATGTTCACAATACAGATATGACACAATTGATATTTTTACCATACCACAATAGGGAGGAGTGCAGCTATATCTTGTTCTTGTATTCATCATCATCATCAGTGTTGTCATAATCATCATACATCCGTTGTTTTCATACTTGCCTGTGTTGGACAGGTCTTCTCAAGCACAGTGTCTCACCACTTGCTGCAGTCCTTTGTCATCTCCTTTGTGAAGTTCAGCCTTCTTGGATCAGCTTTCACCACTTCTTCCCATGTCTTCCTTGGTTTTCCTCTCCCACAGGTTCCTTCCACTTGAATCACTTGGCACTTCTTTACCTAATTGTCATCCTCCATACACATCACAGGTCCGAACCAGCACAGTCTTCTCTCTTGTACATTATATCTGATTTCTCTTATACCTAGTTTTTCTCTCAGTTCATTTCTTCTCCAATGTTCATGCATACTAACACTACACATCCAGCGAAGCATACTTGCCTCATTTCCTTCCAGCCTTCACACATCCCCCGCATTCAATGCTCATGTTTTGTTAGCATGCAACATTGCACTTTGTACACAAGCATCATACAATCTGCCCTTCATTCAGAGAGAGAATCCCTTTGTTGCCATAATAGCTTCGTGGACTTTTTCCACCCACTTTCTTACTTTGGCTACTATGTTTTCAGAACACCCTTCTCCACTACTTCTAGGGAGTCCTCTGAGCATTTGAAAGAATTTATTTCATGTGTGTTCTTACTGCTAACTTATTCCTGCACATCTTCTACATATGAAGTCCTTCTCTTCTGTCAGCCTACCTGTGATCCCACTGTACATCTTGTGCACCCATAGTTTACATTGAGACCTCTCTAATTGCCTTTTTATAGTACATCCTCTTTGTTCTTGTAGTTTATAATAACATTGCTATACTTGTTATTAGGGATAACACATTCTTGCACCTGAACTGCATTAACTACGATCCAAGTTGGGAACCTCAATGTGGTCACTCAACTTGCTAGAAATAGCAGTGAAACTTCCCTCAAGTCACACCCTACCATCTTAAAAGTAGAAGGACACATTGGACAATGTATTTCCTGATATACAAAATGATGGTATGGTCATGGCTGGAACACTTTTGATCATAGGTATGCTTTAACAGTGCTGACCTGGGGCTAAACAACTATGTCAACTTGATTAACTAAGTAGATAACCAGTATGTCTTCTAATGTGTAGGTAACTAACTTCCATGCATTCTTTTCATTGTTACTGAGGGAAAGTATACCAATGTTGTTTGAGTCACATTTCTCTCTACTGATATCCTTGTTCATACAGACACACACTACCATGTAATTTGGAATATTTGATGATTCTCATCCTCATTGTGCCAACATTAGCAATCCACTTATTCTTAACTTCTTTCCTGGCTGGATATACCTGATATCTTGCTTCCTACATAGCTTTCTGATATCAATCACTCTTATCTACCCACTTTCTTCCACTCCTTCTAGGCTCTTATATCCAGACATGTTACTTCGCTCTTCCATCCACTGTACTATTCTATCATCATGTTGCCTGCTGCTTGCATAGAGTCCTGCTCCATCCATACAACTGGTCAGTGGCTTGTAACAGGTTGTCTATTAAGAACACCTGAAAGTTCTCTATGTTATAGCTCCCTATTTCCCCCTTTCTATCTAAATAGGTGTCATCTCATACTGATTGGAAGTTTTTCCTAACAGAAAGATCTCTTATCTTCTATATTTTCCTTCTCCTGTATATCATTTGTTTCCTAATCTTCCTCATCTTCAATCCAAAGTCATACACTACTACTATTTTGAAGGACATTTTCCTCACTAGTGAGAGTGAGCGAGAGAGAGAGAAACTGACTGCCTATGTTCATGACTATCTGTCTGTCTCACAACTATCTGTCTGTTTCCTGGCAAGAACTAAATCAGTTTAGCTTTCATTTTCACCTGAGTGGTAGGTGACCAGTTGACTAACTGGTTTTCTGAAGTTTGTGTAGTAAATGGTATGAACATTTACTTCATAGAACTGTTAAGATGTTTCATGATATGACCACAGAAATCAAGTTATGATGACAATCTTATTGTCAACCATTCCTGAGGTAGCTTACACAAGGTTCTCATAGAACTTATTCTTTTGCTCAGCCATTAATCCTACCTCTTGCTGTTGTTTAGCCCCAGACCAACTCTGTTTGAGCAGACCTATGATCAAAGGTATTCTAGCCATGACCATCCTGTTTCATCCTCCCCTTTTTTTAAATTAAGATGGTGGGGGTTGATTAGAGGGAGATTTGGCTGTTATTTCAAGCAGGTCGATCGACCACGTAGAGGGTCTCTCATTGGCTCATAATCCTACTTGTAATCCAGGATCCTGTCACATTGCCTATCACTAGCCTGAGTTTAATTATTCTATCACTTATCCCACCTACTTCAACTACTCCAAGCCAATGAGAGAGCCTTTACATGGTCGTTATGTCTGATAGAAATAGCAGCCAAATCTCCCTCAAATTACACCCTACCATCTTGAAAAGGGAGAGACACATTGGGTAATGTAGTCCTATATACCCAATGCCAGACAGGATTGTCATGGCTGGAACGACTTAAATCATATGTCTGTTCAGTTAGGTCTGACCTGGTGCTAAACAACAACAACAACAACCCCATCTACCTACTTCTCTATACAAATGTAACTACAACACCCAAACCAGAAATGCTACCCATCCAGAAGAACTTGCACTGATGTTCCTTAACTATGAGGAATCTGGCTGAGAAACCTCTCTATCTTACCTCCTCCTGTTCACATCATACATTCAGGGACAGATCTACGTTGAAACTAATGAAGCTTAAGCTTCAGGGCCCCTAAATCTGGAGAGGCTTCAGAAGCAACTTGTTGCTGTATGTTGTTCTATTGTTGCTGGTTATGAAGGGATCCCCATAACAGTTCAAGCTTCAGGACACCCCAAAATGTAGGTCTGCCACTGCGTACATCTACTCCCCTCCACCCCAGTATCTCAACCATCTCACCACACCTATAAACTTCAGGACCCCCCAAAATGTAGGTCTGCCACTGCGTACATCTACTCCCCTCCACCCCAGTATCTCAACCATCTCACCACACCCATCTTCTATTGTGCTAACATAGACAATGGCAGACCTGAAAAGAAGAGATTGTTATGGTTTTTTTAGCTGCTGGTCAGCCCTGATGATGCAGACCTATGATGAAAGAAAGGCATTCCAGCCATTATCTAGTCACAGTGCACCCAGAAATGGACCACATTATCCAATATGTCCTTCCATTTTTAAGATGGTAAGATGTGGATTAAGGGAGATGTGGTTGCTATTTCTTGCAGGTTGGGTGACCATGTTGTTTTTGTTGTTTAACTCTTAACATCCTGTTGATAATTTTCTGTCCTGCAATGAGTGAGCAGAAAATGCCTAAAAACAGGTTTTTTGCAGCTTATTTATTATGAAACTTACAGGTAAGAAACACAGGTACTTGAGGTGTTTTCACACAAAAATAGTTAATTTTCATCAATAAATATAGTTCAGTGATTCATATCAATTTGATGATGTGGTACCTTGTGGAACCTGGTCTTACAGGATGTTAAGAGTTAAACCCCAAGTCAGCCATGACAGCAGATCTATGATGAAAGATATTTTAGCTGTTATCATCCGTCTTTTTTTTTTCTCTAGGCATAGTGTACCCCGGATTACATTATTGAATGTATCCTTCCTTTTCTCTGATGGTAAGGTGTGATTTGAGGGAGATCTGGCTGCTATTTCCAGCAGGTTGAGTGACTTCATGGAGGCTTTCACATTGGCTTATAAAAAGATAGTTATGTTTGTTGTTTAGCTCCAAGTCAGCCACAATCAAGTAGACCTTTGTTCAAAGGTATTCATGTGTGATCATCTTGTCTTTTTGTAAGACATATTAGTGTATGTAGGACTACATTATCCAATGTATTCATTTTTTTCCAAAACGTTAGGGTCTGATTTGAGGGAGATTTGACTGCTATTTCCAGCAGGTTGAGTGACCACATAGGGGTTCCATTGTTGTTGTCTCTGTTGGTGGTGGGGTTTTTTATAGTGATCAGGGTGTGCTCAAACCTGACACACAACCCCTACTGTGTGCAGACAGTGCTGACATGACAGGTATTATTCCTGTTAACACAGGGCTACAAAACAATCTGCTTACTTTAAATAGGGCAGGATTGACATACCCCAACACATGCATATAATATACATATATCATCATCATCATCATCATCGTTTTTCTTTTATTCTTTTACTTGTTTCAGTCATTCGACTGTGGCCATGCTGGGGCACCACCTTATATATATATATATACACACACACACACACACACAGACACACATACATTTATACATATATATCACTAACATACATATACATATTCATACAGCAGCCCAATCTCCCTCGAAGCACACTTTACTGATTTACCCCTTATAATGCCTAAATTATTAACTTGCAGAAAAAAAAATTACATATTGTTTTAATGAGTTTCTTCAAATGGATTAAGCCAAATATATTTTGATTTTTGTTTTTTTTTGTTTTTCTATTTGTAGCTGTCCCATGTTTCGATCCACAACATATTACAGTTGTGGTTGGTCAGTCCAGTCTACTATTGCTTCAAGATTGAAATGAACTTCTAGTCTGTCCAAACAAAACCTATCACTCCTCTTGTGCCTTACATAACAATAGTGCACAGGTAAGTTGATTGTTTTTAGTCTACTTAATTCAGAACACTTGGAAACTCTCATGTCATGGGAAATATATGAAATACTTCGAAATATTATATGAAATAATTAAAAACCCTTGCAATTTCATGTCATGGGAAAATACATGTAACTATTTCCATCAATAACATTATCTTTCTCAAATATACACCTTTTGTTTTTAAGCTAGCATAAATTAACTTGAAAAAAAAAAAAAAAAATTAAGTTTTAACTGACATAAATACTTATAGTATAGGTAAGATACAATAGTAATGTCGTTAACATTTCTATGATAGCATTTGCTCTGATAAAGCAGACCTATGATCAAAGGCATTCCAGCCTTGACAATCCTATCTTTTCATATATCTAGAAGTACATTGTCCAATATGACCTTCCTATTTTAAGACAGTAGGATGTGATTTGAGGGAGATTTGGCTGCTATTTCTAGCAGGTTAAGTGACTATATTGTGGCTCCCTCATTTATGTGTAATTTATGTAAGATTGTGTAATTTATGTGAGCTTGTGCAATTTATGTGAGCTCGTGTAATTTATGTGAGCTCGTGTAATTTATGTATGCTCATGTAATTTATGTAAGCTTGTGTAATTTATGTAAGCTTGTGTAATTTATGTGAGCTTGTGTAATTTATGTGAGCTTGTGTAATTTATGTAAGCTTGTGTAATTTATGTAAGCTTGTGTAATTTATGTGAGCTTGTGTAATTTATGTGAGCTTGTGTAATTTATGTAAGCTTGTGTAATTTATGTAAGCTTGTGTAATTTATGTGAGCTTGTGTAATTTATGTGAGCTTGT
>JAOPJM010000754.1:5893476-5903849 GCA_027124095.1 Muusoctopus leioderma | reverse complement strand
TCTCCAGGCCTGTCTCTTAGCCTTTATGGCTCTGTCTACATTGCTATTCTACCACCAAGTTGTCTTTCATCTGGCAGGGATCTTGCACCAGCCACAAATCTCATCCGTGACCTTCAGCAGGTTGTTCCGTAGGAACTGCCAGATGTTCTCTACGCTGTGTTGCTCTAATTCTCCCTCCTTCTCGTCATATACATTCATTAACATATCCCTAAACCTCCTACTGTTCATCGGCTCTTTGAGCTTCCATGTCCTCCTCCTCCGTACTGTCAAGGGTCTCCAAGTCTGTCGCACTCTAAGTCGAAGGTCACTAACAACTAAGCTATGTTGGGTGGTACAATCTTCACCAGGGAAAGATTTATATATATATATATATATATATATATGTAATATACACACATACATATATATAATACACACACACATACATATATAACACACACACACCCATATATATAATATATGTGTTTGTGTGAGTGTGTGTGCGTGTTTGTATGTATGTGTGTTGGCCAATGTATGAATATTTGTGTGTATAAAATACACATATAAATGCATACATATATACCTACATAAATGCATTCCCATTCATACACACACACGTACACACAAACACACACACACCCAACACTAACCAACAAAAAAATTCCTTCATTTACTGATTCATTTGGTTTGTTTCACTAAGAAAAATGATATTTGTATCCTATCTATTTACTTTGTTGACAGAGTTGTCGTACCAACTGGGGCCCTGATCAAAGTTTGTAGCAAGATCTAGGTCAGTTGAATGCAAAACACTAGTATTCAGGAGATACATTGCTAGTATCATTCATCACGTCACAAGGTCACAATAAAAACCCAAGAAAATACCTGAAGAACTACACGTTTGCTAACCTTTGTAAAATAATGCTATGGAAACGGGTTGTAAGGTATTTTATTTTAGGGAGACTCCTCCTTCCACCTCGACAGAAATCACCGGAGGTCCTCCTTGGCTCTCTGGGCTCCTCTTTGATTCTCCGGGCCCCAGACCAATGTGCCGGCTGAACCCCCCCCCCCTCTCATAGGCCCTGTGTACTGGAGCATACCCATGCCAGCATGGAAAAATTACCATAAAATGATGAATATACTAAATCACCCTTCTCCTCTTCAAAATAAATGTCCAATGCAATATCTGTGAGGAACTATAATTCAAAAGAACATAACAGTTTTTTTTTTGGCTTTTCCAGGAGATTGTGCAAGCTTTGTGTGAAGCATTGCTCTAATTCACGAGCCATGTCGTCTCTACATGGTTTTAAGGCTGTGAATGAACCGATTCTGTCTTACCTCCCTGGAAGTGAAGAACGGGTCAAATTGGAGGCAGCACTGGAGAAACACCAAAACCAACAAGTTGACATACCAATTGTTGTTGGAGATGAAGAAATTCGAACAAATGACATCCATTACCAAGTTGCAGTAAGTTGAATGTGTTTTACTTTTCACATACCATTGTCGGATAAAAAGCCTTGCAGTATTTCTTCCAGCTTTTTACATTCTGAGTTCAAATCCTGCCGAAGTTAACTTTGCCATTCATCTTTCTGGGGTTGATAAAATAAAGTACCAATTATGTATTGGGGTCAGTGTAATAGATTGTTCTCCTCCCACCAAATTTCTGGCCTTTTGCCGTGGCAGAATCACTAGAGCACCAGACAAAATGCCTTGCCATAGTTGTTCCAGCTCTTTACGTTCTGAGTTCAAATCCCACAAAGGTCAACTTTGCCTTTCATCCTTCTGGGGTTGATAAAATAAACTGCACTGAAATTCTGGGTCGATATAATCGACTGTTCCCCTCTCCTTAAAATTTCTGGCCTTGTGCCTATGCTAGAAAAAATTATTATGTTGATGGAATGGCAGAAATGGTATATCACACCCAACTGCTTTAAAAGAAAAATGGGAGGACGCATTGGGTAATGTGATTCTAGATATACTGTATCTGAAAAAATAAAAAAATAAGACAGGATGGTCACAGCTGGAATGCCTTTGATCATATGTCTACTCATCATTGCTGATCTGAGACTAAACAACTAACAACCCAATATTTAAAAACTACAAAGTGATTATATTCATTATAACATTCTATTAATTACTAAAATTCCCACCATTGGCCAGTCTACACTGGTTATTAGTGAAAAACCATTCTTAGACTTGAAAAAGACACTGAAAGCCTGGTTTTTTTCCCCTTGATATAGAATATTGTATTCTAAACCTGAGATAACATGGTTTTAATACATTATGCAATTGATCAATAATTTCAAACCACTTTTAGATTGTCAAACAGAACAGCAGCTGTTCACTAGAAATGTTTCATCATCCTGAAGCAAATGAGGGTATCTCTATGTGATCGTTTGACCTGCTAGAAATAGCAGGGCAACAAATATCCCTCATATCATACCCAACTATCTTTTTAAAAAATGGAAGGACACTTGGGATAATGTGGGAAAAATA
This sequence comes from Muusoctopus leioderma, assembly GCA_027124095.1. NCBI lineage: Eukaryota > Metazoa > Mollusca > Cephalopoda > Octopoda > Octopodidae > Muusoctopus > Muusoctopus leioderma. The sequence goes on along the minus strand of JAOPJM010000754.1, from coordinate 5,901,377 downwards.
AGATGGGATGGTCGCAGCTAGAATGCCTTAGGCATAGCTGTGTGGTTAAGAGGTTTGCTTCGTAACCATGTGGTTTTGGGCTCTATCCTACTGTGAGGCACCTTGGACAAGTGTCTTCTACTATGGCCTTGGGCCGACCGATGCCTTGTGAGTGAAATTGGTTGAAGGAAATTGTGCGGAAGCCCGTCGTATATATGTATCTGTGTGTGTGTGTGTGCGCATGCGTGCATGCTTCTCTCCGCATAGTCTTCATTGTTGACATCACTTAAGTAACTGGTGTGTCTTGTTTATGCCCCACATAAACAACACGTTCTGCAGCTTAGCAGTTTGATGGCCGAAGATTGGTGGAAAAACTACATTACTAAGTAAGAGATGGCTTCAGGAAGAGCATCCTGCCGTAGAATACAACCTCAGAAAAATCTCGTCCAACCCATGCCAGCATGGAAAAGTGGACATAAAAACAATGAACAAACATAGATCTACTTGATCAGTGTTCACATGAGGCTAAATAATAACAACAACAGCGGTAACAAGAACCACCTGATTTTTCAGTTTTTTTATTTTAAATCCCTAAAACAGCAATCTTTGATGTAAAATCTATAACAGATATTTGAAATTTAAAACTTCAATATTTCAAACTGAACATTCTATCAGTAAGATACTGTTTTGTTTTTTTTTAATCCCTAAAACAGTAATCTTTGATGAAAAATCTATAACAGTTCTTTGAAATCACTTTTAAATTGATAAACAGTAACAAAAACCACCTGACTTTTACTAAGCAACAAATTTAAAATCTCAGTATTTCAAACTGAACATTTTGACACTAAGTTCCTGTTTCCCAGTGGTTGGTGATAGGAAGAGCATCCAGCTATAGAAATCAAGACAAATGAAACGTATGAGTGAGATGTGGTCCCCTGACCCATCAAGGAGAGTGGTGACTGTAAATAAGAATGGGCTCGGTCTGAAACCACCCGGCTAACCCATGCCAGCATGGAAAGTGGATATGTAAAGCGATGATGATGATGATGATGATAAATCCCTAAGACAGCAATTTTTGATAAAAAAAAAACCTTTTATAATTTCTTCTGTTGTCTTTTGCAGCCATTTGATCACCAGAAGAAAATTGCCAAATATTATTATGCCAGTAGTGTAAGTATTATTTGTCTCCTTTGTTTTATATTTCTTTTTAAATTCCTCTCCACAATCTTGTCATATATTGACTGTAATATCTGATATAGTTTGAAAACATCTGAGAATGGTCAGATATAATTGACTGAATCAGGGCTTCAAGATTCTTGATATAGTCGAGACTCTGTATCTCTTTTCTATATATCTTATAATATAAAACATCACATGTCTTTCCCTGTTTCTCTGTATGGAACATAAAACAATTCCAATAAAAATAATCCTTCCATCATTTTTTGCCAAGCAAGGTTTTTTTTTTAGGGTTTATTTAAAATCACAAAAATGTTATTACATTCAGTCTTACTTTTTCTTATATAATCTTATAACCTTTTCCCATCTCCTTCACTCTGTTTAATGCCTAGAACTTATCAAAAACACTTTGACTAATCCTTCATCAACTGAGCTAGTACCCACTGGAACCTACTACATGCCCACAATTGTCTTCCAAACACAAAGCAGCTACAATTCTAATTAAAACATTAACTTCACAAATGTCACCCAGCTCACTATGCTCCCATCTAGAAGTTTAGGGGTCCTACCAATTTCTTCAAACTAATTGATAAAGAAAAATGAGATGTTGGCAGCTGTTTTACAACCATTATCCCTGTTTTGGATATGCAATGTGAATTTGACAGGAAGGTTAAGTAAGATTGAGCTGGTATGAGAAATATCAGCTGATGTATCCAGGAGAGATGGCTGTGTTGGTATGGATATATTAAGTAAATATAAAGTTAAATACAAAGTAGTTCTTTATTCGGGAATTTTGGGGCATCAAATCCATCAGCCGATGTATCCTGATTGAGATTTTAATTTAGATACAAACACTTCAGTACGGAGGATCTTGAGCAGATTGGTATTAAAAGGGTTAAGCAAGTGGATGATGTTTACTGGAAATATGAATAATCTTTAGGTAATCATGTTGCCCTTCATTAAAATCTATGTATTTACCTTGTTCAGGATATTATCAAGAAGGCAATTGATGTCAGCCAGAAAGCCCGTCACGATTGGTCTCGCGTACCATTTGAAGAAAAAGGTAAAATATTCCTAAAAGCTGCTGATCTCATTAGCAATGAATATCGAATGGATCTGATGGCATCAACAATGATAGGGCAGGTACTTATTTTCTCTTTTGTTTTTCTTCTTCTTTTTCTCTTTTTATGTTATTATTTTAAAAAGTGTCCCCCAGATGGCAGTAATGTATAGCAATAGTAATCTATGTCTTGCAGTCTATTGGGTTGTTCATATCACTATTTCAAATCTTTATCTTCATGTAGCAAGTGAAGTGAGGTTACATTGCAGCACTTTCCCCATCAGAGTCTGATGCTTCAAACCCATGGTAGGACTTGAAGTGCAAACTAGCTAATATAATGTCATTTATAAACTGCCTTATTTTTTTGACACACTACTGATACTGCTATTGACAGTATTGGAGAAAAAAATGCCTTGCAGTATGTAATTACATCGCTATACGTTCTGAGTTCAAATCCTGCTGAGACTGACTTTGTCATTCATCTTTCTAGGGTCATTAAAATAAGTACTAGGTTCAATCTAGTTGACCAAACTCTCAGCCCAAATTTGTGACTTTGTGCTTATGTTGAAAATCATTTACACAGTGTCTCCTTTCTGATTACATTAGTTCACTGTACTTCCCCATGCAACCTATTTTCAGGTTGTTAAACTGGGTAATTTGATTGAAGTGTCATTGTCATGGATGCAATACAGTGACAGTGATAGGATATTAACCATAAACCTTTCATCTGGGAGGCCAGAACCCTACTGATGTAACCAACTGTAATTCTCTTATACATAGAGGTGTGGTTGGCCTGAAAATGTTTTTTGGTGTAAGGTATAGTTGTAATGCACCTTAGAAGTTTTAAAACCTCACAGGAGAACTGTGACTGGATTGAAACCAGAATGTGACACAATGTCATTTTGCTCCCCTGTATATTTATAGCTTTGTGTTTAAGAAATCAATATTAATTTTTAAAAAGATTAGCCATCCCTTTATCCATCCAGTCAATGGGTTAGTTTTTCATTTCTTGCTTATTCAATGGATGGGCTATTTTGGTGTTTAATCAGTGGATCAACTATTACTTTCTTTGTTTTATCAACCCACTGGCTATTTATTCCATACTTTATCAAATGATCATCCATTCTTGTCAAAAGGATCAACTCTTATATGAACATATTACTCATTCATTTTCCATTTTATTCATGTATTAACCATTCTTCCTTTGTATATCAAAATATTCATCAATCTTTCCAAGTTTTATAAACAAGAGTAGCATTTCTTTAATGATTTCATTTTCAAGATTTACAATTTTCCTCTTGTACAGTTAACATCACATAACTTCAGCTTTATTTCTTTTCTCTTTTCCAACAACCAGGGTAAAACCATCATACAGGCTGAAATAGACTGTGCTGCTGAACTAGCAGACTTTTACAGGTTTGATGTACAGTTTGGTCTAGAAATGTTCAAGTATCAACCAATTAGTCCAAGTGATATTGAAATAAACCGCATACAGTATCGTGGTACTGAGGGCTTTTGGTCTGCGATAACCCCCTTCAATTTCACAGCTATCGGAGCACATTTACCTGTGGCACCTGCCATTGTGGTAAGAAACTTAACACCTCTTCTCTTCTTATCTCAAGTATTATCACTTGAGAAGATAAGTCAACAAATGATTGTCCTTCTAAGCACACTTGTTATATATGTTATCTCAACTATTGTAAACCCATCACTAACTTGCTTGTGATACTCTTACACATGTATTTCTATGAATCCCTAATCACTCAGTGACTTTATGACATTTATATCTATGGCCTAAGACTGATGGGATCTGTTCTCTCTTTTTTTTCTGTATGAGGCCATACATGTAAATGTCTTATACAGTGAATTTAATGGACTAGTAGGTGGGGAAGGTGTGTCCATTAGTGCTGAAAGTTGGTTAAATCGAAGGTAATATAGGGGAAATTTTATTTTTGTTTTTAATGTAAAAAGAGCTTTAATACAATATCACTACTGCATACATACTATAAAATTAAAATAAAGAATATGTAATGTTTACTTATCTTTTTTGGCAATTGTAGTTGAAGAATATTTTGCCATAACCATAGTGGTAGTACAGTAGTCTTTATTCAGTGTCTGAAGGTGGAGGTGAAAGGAAATCCACCACCTTCATACTTTTCTGAAATGTGCACAAATGGTGGCACTGGTGTAATGCTGTAGACAGTTGTAATGTACATGCTGTTGGAGGTGAAATAGGAGTCGGGGAAGTTGGCTTAAAGAAAGAATCCAGCTTCAGTTGTTTACCACACTGATATTGTCTCTTTATTATGATTGCTCTGAACTGTCGAAAATGTTCATAGTCAGGGGACAATCTCAGGGTCAGAAGATGTACCTACGTAGTCAGGGGACAATCTCAGGGTCAGAAGATGTACCTACGTAGTCAGGGGACAATCTCAGGGTCAAGATGTACCTACGTAGTCAGGGGACAATCTCAGGGTCAGAAGATGTACCTATGTAGTTGATGGTGATATCTATGAGATTCCTCATTTCATGGTGTGTTGGCAATTTTGGTGTAATTTTCTCTTCTTCAATGTCTTATTTTTCTCCCCCCTTGCTATGTAGAAGAACCTCATCTACAATTTCTTCATCAGTGATCCTGACTTGATTGCTAGGATCATCTTCATCACTCTCAAGCAATTCCTGAATATCGTCATCAGTTGTTTCACAGTTGCCAGTATTTACAAAGTACACTGAAAGTAATTTGCTGCAAATCCTTCAAAATCCAAATCAGGTTCAATGTTATACAGCAACTTCTTAAAACATTTACCAAAGTTGTAGTTTTCATCTCCTTCCAAATAACTGCAAAGTTAAAAAGTCTTGACAATGTTGTAGGCTTGTAGATTCTGATGTGTCCTGGCCCTCTTTTATATCTTTTTTTTTTGCATCATCTTCATTCTCCAATACAACCATTAATTCTGAAAAATTTATTCTAATACAGCCTCTTGCAGGCTACAATTATTCCCTGGTCCATTGCTGAATAACTGAAGATGTATTAGGAGGCAAAAAATTACATTTAATTTTGCCATCCCTACTAACTTCTCAGCATTAGGATGAACATAGGCATTGTCAAGAAGCAACAGTGCCTTTACATTATTGGGGGAAATCTTCAAAACATGTCTGGAAGTGCCTCACATCAGGGACAAAGTGGTTGAAGAACCAGTTGGAAACAATCTTGGAAGTAAAACACATTCTTTGAGCTGATGTATACAACAGGTAACTGATTCATAATTTCTTTAACGGTGATTTCCCCACCACCATGGGGTTCAGGCGATGCAAACCGTCGGCATTTACACATAATAGAGCAGAAATTTATTCCTTATTTAATTTGTAACCAGGAGTGCTGTGTTCATGTTTGTAGGCCAGCATACTTTCAGAAACAGCACAAGTCAGTTTCGTCAGCATTGTAAACCAGTGATAAAGTAAGGAGCTGGCAAGAGTGACTCCATCTTCGTTACAAAGATGTATGCAAGAGAGACATGAAGTTACTGAATATGAATGTCGAAAGGTGGGAGGATATTGCAAGTGATTGCTCTTGCTGGATGATTGAACAAGGCAGGGGTTTAAAAAGAGGAGAAGTGGAGTTGAGACTTGCTGCTGAAGAAAAGCACATTCAATGAAAATACAGGACAATATTGGCAAATAGTACCTTCAAATGCAATCACTGCAGCTGGGACTTTCACCGTTGTGGGAGCCTCTACAGCCACAGCAGATGCTCCTCTACCAGCAAACCAAAGCAAGACTCTTCAGGTTCAAATCCATGGTCTCGCAAAACTAACAAATGCCCCAGTCCAGTCCAGTCCATATCATCATCATCATCATCATCATTTCATGTCCGCTTTCCATGCTGGCATGGGCTGGACAGGTCATTACAATCAGGCCAGCTGTAAAGTGGTTGGTGATAGAAAGGACACCCATTAAAAAAAAACATGGCAAAATTATGGCACACAAATACAATAGAAAACCCTAATTGTATATACAGGTATAACACTTACTATTTTAGTAGTGTGCATAGTAGTTGGGTGACCAGGTGCGAATATCTGGCCATGGGTGAGCACTCCTTGACCATCATCAAATGATTACACCAACTCTATTCCCTTCAGATGCAGAAAACCGACATCAAACAACCAAAACACCACCATAAACTCTCCTCTTCCTATGGATATAGTACAAGGAGTGAAGAGGGATCAAGGCTCTTAGAGTTCTGTGATGCAAATGACCTAATCATTTGCAGCTCTAACTTCAGAAAACAGGCCAACCACCTTATCTTCTACCAATCAGTCAAACATGCAAGCCAGACAGACTTCATACACTCACTCACCAGAAAGTGGATAGATAACTGGTTGTGAATTCTGACTCCTTCCTCGGTGAAGATTCTACCACTCAATGCAAACTAGTGATCAGCAACCTTAGGATAAGAGCTAGATGGACTCAGAGACACGAGACAATCTACAAAAGGAAGGTATGGAAGCTGAAGGATCTCTTGACCAGATGTAGGTTCAAAGAAGTACTAGGTGATGAGTATTTTGAGAAGGTAGAGAAGATGGAGACCTATAACAGAAGACAACTAGGAGTTTCTACGAGACATCCTACTGTGAGCCATTGACCAGATCTTTGGATGGAGCAAGCATTCAGGTAGCCAGAAGGTGACGTAGTGGTGGAATGATGGTAGATAGAGCCATAAAAGCTAAGAGACAAGCCTTGAAAGAATGGAAGAAAGTGAGGATCAAGGAACAATATCAGGTTACTAGAAAAGAAGCTACATGTCAGGTGAACTGAAGCATGTAGAATTAAGAGTTTGTATTTGAGAAACAATCGAAATAACTGTAGTGGATTTGAATACTGGACCTTTGAAATTATTTACTTGGGCATTTTGACCCTAAAGAAAAGGGTAAAAGATTCTGAGGAAACTGGTGATGGTCTGTGCCAAATTTGTGGCCATGTGCTCATGTTAGAAACCATAATTATTATAATTACTGATCATGGCAGTGGATTGGTGAAACCAGTAGAGCACCGGACAAAATAACTTGCTATATTTAGTGACATCCTGTGTTCAAATCCCACCATGGTTGACTTTAACTTTCAACCTTCTAGTTGGTTGATAAATTAAGTACCAGTCAAGTACTAGGGTTGCGGTACCTATCCTATAAATCATTATTATACCACTGGTCAGCGGTATATCAGTAAGTTCTTGATTCTCTGTTCTTTAGTTTGAAATTATTTATACCTATTTTTTTTTTTTTTTTTTTTTTTTTTCAGGGAAATGTTTGCTTGTGGAAACCATCAGACACTGCCATGTTGTCTAACTGGATAGCTTTCAAGATCCTGCGAGAGGCTGGGGTACCACCTGGTGTCATTAACTTCTTACCTTCCGATGGTCCAGTGTTTGGGGATACGATTACATCATCACCTTATCTGTCTGGTATCAACTTTACTGGAAGCGTGAAGTAAGTTCAAACTGTATTGGTAATGAATTGGTAGAAGTGTCTTACTAAGAATGTCCTTGTTTAGCTAGGAGTGCTGTTTGGTCTTCCGGAGGGAGAATTGGTAGAAGTGTCTTACTAAGAATGTCTTTGTTTAGCTAGGAGTGCTGTTTGGTCTTCCGGAGGGAGAATTGGTAGAAGTGTCTTACTAAGAATGTCTTTGTTTA
>JAOPJM010000754.1:5835964-5850425 GCA_027124095.1 Muusoctopus leioderma | reverse complement strand
TGTATGATGGGGGGGGTGGGTATGAGGGGAAGAGTAAGAGTATGGGTAGCTAATAATTTGATGGGAGATGGGAAGGCAGCAATGGGTGGGGGGAAGGTGTGACGGTATAGGTGAGAATAGGTAGGTAGTGATACTGGGAGGGTAGAGGGGGGGACCTCATCTCAGAAATTTAGACAAAATTTATCAGATCGGTATGGACCCGACCTGCTATAAAAATGGAGACGATTAATAAAGCACCACCAAAAATTGGCACTCATATTGAACCATCTAACATTCCTCTACAGATGCAGAGATTTGAAGTTAATTTCACCTGGTTTGTCAATTCTGGAAGAGCACAAAGGGTGGCAGAAAAAACAGGACACGCCTTTGTCAGGGAGAGAATTCATCATAACCTTTGGATGAAATATCAGTTACATACTGAATTCTCCAACCAAAAAAAAAAAAATCATTCCAACACCAAATAACATTAGACATGGATAGAAATAGAATCCAACAATATCTGGACAGCCCATACGAACAAGAATTTGATAATAGGGAAAGGGTTAATGATATTTATCATTACCCTGAGGAGAATAATTTTGCAAATCAATTATTTATATTTTTTAACCAGTAACACTAAATTGATTTTGAAACAAATAGAAAATTCTTTATGATTTATCAATAGGCAGCTGAAATTTAACCCTTGAAGAACTTAATGTTATAAAGATACACAATAATAGTCGGAATTTCTAAGCAACATCTGCCAACAAAATGAACTCAAATATCCCAACATTTTTATAAGAATCTTTCTAGAAATGGAGATCAGGTGTTATTTTTAGTTTAAAACTGACAAGAGAATTTTATAGAAATGTTTGAAAGATTTATTACAATAACATCAATATTTATTTAATTCATCCGCCAGAATCCTTTTGAGAGCCAACCCATAAAAGATTGACAAATGTACTTTTCCTTCCATGTGTTAGTTTTGTATCAGAGAAATTAATTTGCTTTTCTGATAAGATATTCAAAAAGAAAGTGAAATATGGCAAAGAATCATTTTAAATAGTTGTCTATTATATTACACAGTGCAGTAGAACAACTGAAATATTCTTCTTGGTCAAAGAACTTCTCAAATTTGCACAATTCTTTTGTTTTTCTCTCAGGCAACATATACTGTATATTACTAGATTTCTAAGAATAAATCAGCTTGTATTATAAATCAAGATCAGCCTGTATCATGTATTTTAATTTATTGTTTTAGAAAGAATGGCTGAAGATGGCTTGCAAAATGTGTAGGTAGGCCAGGTTTCACTGCCATACTACAATACAGAGTATATAGATGATTTTGGTGAAGAGATTTTAGTTGTTTAATACAAGTGCATAGCTTTCCAACGCTTGTGGTTATTTTGCTTATGCAAACATCTACTTCTGCATCAAAACACTGACTTGTGATGGTGGCTCCAAGTTGTGTAAAGCTGTCCACAACAGACAGTCTTGTTTGTTCTAGGATACCTGGTAACCCAAGATTATTCTTGGTCAGAAAAATAAACTTACACTCATGTGTATACCAAATTCGGTGAAAGTGGAAGAAAGAACAATTCTTGAAGTTCCTCCTCAGAGTGCACTAATAATTGCATCAGCACCTTATGGAAACTCCATGAGGAGTACTTTCAAAATGGAAGCTCCATGAGGCATACTTTCAAAATATTCATCATTGTTGAGAAGCATGCTTCATGAACTCAAGAAAGGAAGGTTGCAAAGAATATGCCACACAAAGTGAGATTTAGGTAATAGTGATAAACCACAAATGTGTCCAACATGGTACCTTGAAATTGCATTGTGGCTTTACATATTAACATGCAGACTTGGATACTTATAAAAGTATCAAGATAGCCAAGCTGTATGTGAACAGCTTATGTAGCTGACCTAATCAAAAGGTGTTTGTAAGGTCAATGAAAACCACAACTGCAAGAAAAGTGCAATAAGCAGATTTTCTATCTGAAATTCATCTACAGCAAATATTTAACTAAATTATTTAGATATTATTTGGAACATTTCATTTATAAGTGAGAATATTTGTTCTTAATATTTAAGACAATCAATTTTCTTGATAAAAACTTAGACAATCCATACAAAGTAACTAGAACACCATAAACTAAATTACATAATAGTTATATACACACCTTCATAATAAATATACACCACTCCGATGTTTTACTAACAAATAATTCAAATGTGAAAAGGAAGCAGTACCAATTTTAATTCATATCAACTGAGAAAAGGACAGATTGTTTGGTTTATGAGAATAATACTATGCTTATGATAGATGCTGAACTTATTTTTATGCAAGTAGTTTTCGTGCAAAATGGAATTTTTCCAGACTGTTTTGATATGGCAACTGTAACAATTGTTTACTGCTTTAAGCTTAGAAGAGTTCAATATCTAGCAAGCAGTAGCATTCAAACATGATGGTTCTAACATCACTTTAAGTTGATGAGACTCAAAAGTGGTCAAAATAATTCAGTCCTGCACTTTCTCAGCTGTTATTGCTTGCTTCCATGACTTCTGAAGGTGGAATGTTGTAGTCATTACAAAAACTCTCCTATCATGCACTCCTTTTACATCTTGTTAAAGTTAATTTGGCCATTAAAAAAAAAAATATTTATTATGATTTTAAATATTTCTGTTGAAGTCTTTTTTTTTCTCCATCCACACCATTGACAAAAGAGAGATATAATTAAAATTTGAAAGTAAAAATGAAGAAGTAAATACAACACTGCGTGTGTGTTTTAAGTGTTCATAACAATTCTACACACACACACACGAGTCAATACAGCAGAGCTTTTATTCGCTTTTGTCTGAATTTTCCCATAACAGTAATAATTACTTTAACCATAGTTTCCGTTCACTGACTTCTGCAATGGTTACCATTAGCCATGACATTACCTAAGGCTCAGATCAATTATTAAAGCTCTTAAAGTATAATCTAATTGAAATCTTTTATGCACAAATATTTCAGACAATTCATTTAATAAAATTTTACATTTTTCACAGTAAATTATTTCAAGAAGAAAGGCCGACCTTAAGAATCGACATGTAGAAAGTGAAAGTTGTTTTGATTTAGTACTTCCATTCAGTAATGCTTTTACTATTGAATACTTTCCTTCTTTATTATAGTTCGATAAATGTAAACTTCTTAAATTTTTTAATCAAGCCTTCGAATTTCATGTTCATAATGCATATCATCAACTAGCAGGACCTGTGGAAATTCCACATCTTATAAATGTTCTAATTTCTATTTTGATGCATAAATTTATATAGATCTTCATAAAATTGTTTCATTATGTTAAAAATTTTGATTATATCTTCAATTTCATTCCTTGTTGAAAGCATAACACTGAAAATTGTTTCATTATATCAAAGATTTCTTTGATTGTGATTCTGTCTTTGATATGAACACATATTATAACAAGCAGAATAATATTATAGATCATAATAATGTCATTGAATTTTTACAGGATTGTAATGCCATTTCTAGAACCATGTATTACGAATGTGGTGAGGTGTTGATATGAATGTCTGTATAGGCATTGGTTTGATTTTTCCACAGCAACACCATTACCAAACTTAGATGTTTTTCTAAACCATACCAATGAGAGATATCCTGTATAGAAAAATGTCCATAAGTATTGAAAAATGAAAGTTCCTTACTTCATTTCCAAGTATTTTTGTCAATTTCCAAGGAATAGAAAGAACTTTTACTTTCTATGTGTCCACCAAAGGAAGATCAAGAAGTAGTGAAAATATAGAAAATGTTTACTAGCAACTGAAGTGCAACAGTCTTGTACACTAGTAATTTCTATATTAGTGACACACAATTCAGGTAAGAAATATCAGGTACATCAAAGAACAGATCTTTTCAGAAAGGTCAAAACTTCCTAATAGGCCTCCTCTATACAACCAATTTTAAGGTGATATTTTGTGCAACAAAGCTAGGGACAACTTAATTCATACTTGATAATTCGTGAAATATTATATATATCATCATCGCTTTTTGAGATATATATATATATATATATATATATCTCAAAACTGATTATCCACATTGATAAAAATTGCACATTAAACTATATAAAACAAAGATGTTCTATTATTTCTAAGTTTTACTATCAAATAACAAATAACTGACCTTTCTGCGATAATGAACAGAAACTAAATTTCAAGAGGGTGAGGAGGAATCAGATTCAGCTCTTCAGTAATTAATTTATTTTAACTGAACACAACACTCCTTTTAGTGCATAACTGAATCAAACAACCTCAGTATCTTACTAATACTTGAACCCAAGGTAATGAAAGGATCTTGCTCATGGGAAAACAATTATGATGCTGGTGAAAGCTTTTATTCTACTTCAAACCACTAAAATGTATTTAACTACATAAATATGAAAATATCTTGAAGCGAGTATTTTTGTCCCTTGAAGTTGTCTAAATGAAAGATGAAATTGCTATGTAATTTTACCCCTGGTAGCTAAGATTACCGCTTATAATGATGTTTTCTTTTGATTAGGTTTAAAACTAATTCAATACAAGGTCTGACCAAAAAGAAACTGAACTTTTAAAACAGCACGCCAACCAGCCAGTGCATGCTTGTAACTGCAGTGCCGTGTATAGGTGACCTTGACCTTCAGTCTAATAACAGCCACATCACACCACATCTGTTAGTCATTGATCTACATGTGCTAGAGTGATCGTATGTTTAGTGCACTTGGCAATTTTTCACATGTTCAGCAATAAAGGGTTTGGAAGAGTTTAAGTGAAATGCAGTTTCAAATTGAGAAAAACTTTTACAGAGACTTTTCTAATGTTACAACAGGTCTATGGGGAGGATTTCGACCCGCGTCAATTGTGAATGGAATCACCACTCTCCTAGATGGGTTGGGGGACCATGCCTCACACGTATGTTTTGTTTGGCTTGGTTTCTATGGCTGGAAGCCCTTCCTAACCCCAACCACTTTACAGAGTGTACTGGGTGCATTTATAGTGGCACCAACACTAGAGAGGTTGTCATGTCCAAGACACGACTATAGAGCCCTCTCGACCCTGTTTCAAACATATTTTAATTTTCTTTAAGAATTTTAGAATGATAGAATGAATGATAATTTCACAAAATTATCGATAAGATGGTATAAATGATTGATAATTTAGTAAAATTATTGATAAGATAGTAAAAGGATTGATAATTTTGCCAAATTTTTGATAAGATAGTAAATGACTGAAAATTTAGTAAAATTATTTATAAGATAGATAATTTGATTGAAAATTTAATAAAATGAATAATAATTTAGTTAAACAATTGATAATTTAGTAAAAAGGATTTGAAAATTTAGTTAAACAATTGATAAGTTAGCAAAATGTTTTAAAATTTAGTAAAAGGAATGATAATTTGGTAAAAAGATAAATAATTTAAAAGGATTAATATATTAAACCAAGTAAAATAAAAACTAAATATCATGGTTTCTTGCTATTTGATTTATCAACCCCAGAGGGCTAAAAAAATAAAGTTAACACTAGTGTGATTTGAAAGTAGGGAATGTGTTGAATCTAGTCAGGATATCTTCTAGATACAGCCATCTGTATGGTCCTGATGATGATGATAATAATAATAATTGTTTCTACCATAGGCACAAGGCCAACAGCCTCAGTACTTGACTGGTATTTTATTTTATCGACCCTGAAAGGATGAAAGGCAAAGTTGACCTTGGTGGGAATTGAACTTAGAGTGCAAGGCATTCTGACCGATGTGCTAATGACTCTGCCAATTCACCGATAATAATAATAATAATAATAATAATAATAATAATAATAATAATAATAATAAAAATAATAATTGTTTCTAACATAGGCACAAGGCCAACAACCCCAGTACTTGGCTGGTACTTTATTTTAACGACCCCGGAAGGATGAAAGGCAAAGTTGACATCGGCGGGATGTGAGCCAGAACGAATACCGTAAGGTATTCTGTCCAACATGCTAACGACTCTGCCAATTCGCCACCTTGCTAATTCGCCATAATAATAATAATAAAAATAATGATAATAATTGTTTCTATCATAGGCACAAGGCCAGAAATTTGAGAGGAGGGGTAAGTCGATTATATCGACTCCCAGTACTTGACTGCTACTTTGTTTATTGATCCTGGAAGGATGAAAAGCAAAGTTGACTTTGGTGGGATTTGAACTCAGAATGTAAAGAGTTCGAACAACACGCTCTCAAAAAGGTTCTCCACTCCTGGCATAGATCATAGGGCTAGGCACACATCTTTAACAGGAGAACTAGTAAGAGTACAAAATGTTACAGCAAGTTGGACTTTGCAGCCTGAAGCTCAAAGTATGTAGGAGTATAGAAGTAAAACAGTAGAGTCCAAGGAAATTAATGATGGTCTGCATCAGCAAATGGTAAATACAAACAGTTTACAAAGTGGAATAAGTTATTTTGCCATGTAGAAAATGAGAAGTGTTAGGTTTTGGGTAGAACTCATTGTCAAACAGAGATGAAATGTTCACTAGTCCATTCAGCCATTGTCAATTCACTTATGGATAAAGTCTCAGGATGTTGTTGTCGGCTTATCTATGTTGGTCCAAAGCTTACCTATCCATGCTGGCCAATTGCAGATAGGATGGGGTGCTCCCATGGTTGGGTGATTAGCCCTGGTCATTGGCACCGAGGCAGAATTTGAACTCAGAATGCAAAGAGCCGGAATTCATACCACAAGGTATCTTGTCTGACGCTCTAACAATTTCACCAATTCACCACCCTGGACTAGTATTTTATATATCCACCCCGAAAGGATGAAAGGTGCAAAGTAGACCTTGATAAGATCTGAACTCAGAGTACAGAGAGCTGGAATGACCACTGCAAGGCATTCTATCTGATGTTCTAATGACTCTGCCAATTTGCCGTTCACTAGTAGTGGTGAATAAATACATTGGGAGTCTAATTAGTCAACACTATCTGTAAACATTTCATCTCTCTGATGAAGGGTTCTGCCTGAAACATTAGACTTCCATTTTTCTTCACAGCAAAATAATATATTTCATTTCGTGAACTCTTTTGTGTTTAGGAATATAGGAGAAGGAGACCAACTGGAATGCCAGGATATGAAGTCTATGATTGAAGAGGAATTCTGATGGAGGATCTGACAAGTTCTTCACAGTGAGCTAAACACAAAAGGGAGAAAGAAAAAAAAGATCTAGTTGTTTAATCCCAGACCAGTGCTCATTGAGTAGACATGATCAAAAGTACTCTAGTTGTTATCAACTCATTGTGGCTAGTATTGTTGTTTAGCTCCAGGTGAACCCTGCTTAGGTAGACCTATGATCAAAGATGCTCCAGGTATTACCATCTCATCGTGGCTAGCATTGGTGTTTAGTGCCAGGTTAGCCCTGCTTAAACGAACCTTTGATCAAGGGTGCTCCATTTGTTACCATTTTGTCATGGCTATTGTTGTTTAGCTTCAGGTTAACCTTGATTGAGCAGACCTATGATCACAGGTGATCAAAGGTGCTCCAGTTGTTACCATCTCTTCATGGCTAGTGTTGTTGTTCAGCTCCAGTTGAGCACTGAAACTAGAACACAAATTTGTAGGGAAGAAGTATAGTTGAATACATTGATTCCGGAACTTCTCTGGTACTCATTGACACTTGAATACAAATTTGTACAGAAGGAGTGTAGTTGAATAAATCAATTCCATCACTTCACTGGAATTCATTTATCAACCCAAAAATGATGAAAGGCGAAGTTGACTTCAGCTGTATTTGAACTCAGAACATAAAGGTATTTAGTCTGATACTGTACCGTTTCTGCTACTCACTCTCTTGATGATAATAATAAATGCATTATTGATGGATCCGACATTGGCTTCGATGATGAGTGTTCCAGTTGTTCAATCAACAGAAATACCTGCTTATTGAATTATAGTGTTAGTGTCTGAGTATTCCATAGGCATTTGTACTCTTTATGTGATCATCATGCAGAATCAGTGTTACAGTCTGGGCCCTCAAATTACATGTATAGTCTATCCAACTACCCAATTTCACTCACAAGGATTGGGTCAGCCTAAGGCTATGGTAGAAAACACTTGCCCATGGTGATGCACAGTGAGATCAAACCAGGAATCTCATGATTGCAAAGTGATCTTCTTAACCATTCAGCCATGCCCCTGCACCCACTACTACACCATACACTACTACATGCTATACAACACTACATAACTCCTCTACACTGCCCTATACTATCCCAAGGTTGACATACACACACACACCTCTCTACTTTGGACTATATTCCATTAATCTTTACAACCACAATAATAAAAAACAAAAAACATGTCATTTGTTTTTAACAGAAATTTATTATGAAAAAATGTCATGGATTTTATATATTTTTGTGTGTATTAACCTTTTGTTTGTTTTATCAAACTTAATTATCAATAATAAGTAATAAGAATCCATCAATGGTATTGTTAATGAGAGACACACAGCCACAGCTAACTGATTATAAATGTTTGGCATACAACTGAAGCTGTGAAAATATCAAGATTCCTTTGAAGACTTTGTTTATGGTGGAAAACACAGCTTGGTCTAAAGAATTTAAAGTTCCATTGTACAACAAATTCAAGGTTTTTTCCCCCCCATACAATTGAAGCTGTGAAAAAAGGAATCCGTTGAGAACTTTGTCTATGGTTGAAGGCCCATCCCAGCCCAGCCCAGCGAAACTTAGCTAATGAAGGTCTCCATCCAAAAGATTTAGATATTTCTTCTCTTCATGTCATGCTAACATAACCTCAGTTTATGCTTTTTACTCAAATCATTCTTGCTGACACAGACCATCATTAATGTCTTCAATTTCTAGTGATTATATTACTTGGTTATCTAAGTGATTATCTGAAGATTTTCCAGAACAAAAGCTGTGAAAATAGCAACATTCCATTTATAGCATTGTTAACAGGAAAGCAGGGCCAGGCCTAACTGAATGGGGTATTATTATTGTCAAAGGACAGCTTGAATGGTTTTAAAAAAAAACAACTTTCTTTGTTTATATCTAACAAGGTACGAAAATAATAATATTCTTTGATGGGTGCAGGCTTTGGTAACTGTAGCATATAACCAGACCTAATAGATTAAAGGTTTGACATATATGATGGAAGCTGTAAAATATAATAATAGCAAGCTTTTGTTGAGAGCAACGTGGCAGAGAAGAGGGCAAACCTAATTGATTAAGTTCTGTTATGTAACAGAAGCTAGGATATGAAAGTAATTACAATGTTTCCTAAAGCAAAAAAAAAAAATAGAAGCTCTTTGTGTGTGTATGTGTATATAGTTTCTTTGATGCTGCAGCTGTTCAACCCCAGGTCAGCTCTATTTGAGTAGACCCATGATCAAAGATGTTCCGGCCATGACCAACCTGCCTTTTTGTATATCTAGGACTACATTATTGAATGTGTTCATCTTTTTTAAAGACAGTAGGATGTAGTTTGAGGGAAATTTGGTTGCTATTTCTAGCAGGTTGAGCAACCATGTAGAGGCTTCTGTGTTGTCCCATGGTTTCTTATGTGTTTAGTTATGATATAAGCAAATACTAATGTGTTTAGTTTAAGGGTTTAGTTATGTTTTAAGCAAAGACTAATTTTCTCAAGAAGTTTAATGTTTCATATTCTTGTGGTGAGCAGAGACGAAATAGTTGAGTGGTTAAGGGATTGAAATGTCAACTTATATATCTGAAGTTCGAATATACCCTGGGTATTTTTATTGTGTATTTTAACTGTACACTTAATTCATATGCTTCAGTTTCATCTAGTTGTCACAGGAGTGGGTACAAGATCTAGGGATGTCACCTGCAAAAGACTGGCATCCTAACTGGGGAAGGTTTATCCTTTATCCGACAAACACTATGAAACTGAAGCTAAGCATTGGTCTTTATGATCTCTTCTAGGCTTGATGGGAATTGAGGCAAAGTGCCCCATAGACTTTAAATATACTGAGCCTGCAACACAGTTTGAATACCTTTATTTAGCTATTTCATCTCACTTATATTGTTAATGCTTTAGATTAAAACATGAATATCATACAATCTTATATCTTTCCTCATCTGTTACTCTGAGGCCTTGTGCCTCTATAGCCAACTAGCATTTCATTATTCTTCAATAGATTTGTGACAACAATATCATCAATCTAGACATGGCAGCTTGTTTTTTTACTCTATGATGTTTCTCCCTTATTTTTCATTTGGTTTTTGTATTATTATGTTTTCTGTTCTCAAACAAGGAATAAATTTGGCATTCTAAAATTCAATGACCAAGTAAATAGGACGTTGGCAGTCCAACATTGGAACATTCTAGTGTCTCAACCAGTTGTGACTCTCAAACACGGTATCTATCATCCATTACAAATATATAACATTCAATGTTTTATAAAACTGTGTGTTCAAGTTTACTTTTGGATGAGCACAGCCTGTTTCAGTATCAATGGATGTGCCATGTGCCACATTCCACGTGCCACTATGCTGAACTTCTGGCCTGCTTACTGCATTAAGGAAGATCACACACACTTCCTGAGGTGCTCACACATCTCTGAATTCCACCTGTATTTTATTAATTAATATATTTCATAAGCAAAGAAGATAGAAACAATACTGTATTTGCTTGAACATAAAGTAAGTTTTTTCCTTCTTCAAATTTTGTTCTTCAAAAGAAAAGGAGTTGTTGTTTTATATTTGAGTTTATACAAAACTCTCCCATATTTTAAGATTTGCTCTTGGAGTTCATTTTCCACAAATATTGAATAATGAACGGCTAATTGCAAGATTGTAGACTTTCCTCTGCTGATAGCATTTTGCATTCAAAAAGATTAATTTCATTATACATGCTTTTAGAAGACCAAATATACTACTAGTCACTCTTTTGAATCACAAAATTCAAGCTACAGAGCATTATCGTGCTGAAAGAGCCTTGTGAAAGACATACATTTTCACAATTTAATGATTATCTACTCAGATGCAATATCAGATTAGATGAAACTGATTGGGGCCAATGTGGAAAGTGAATTGGCCAGCATTGAGTGCCCAACATCTATGACATTGTGGACTACCCTTTATGGAAATGGAAGAGGATGTCGAGAGAGAGAGAGTGAGAGAAGTTATCATAAGGATTTTGTAAAAGCTCAAATATAAAGTGGCTTCCATATTTTTTGAGGTACAGTTTCTAAAAGAAAACCTTGCTTTTGTTCAAGCATACACAGTAATTGGCAATTTAATGGTGGAATTATTTTCACTTTTGTTTGGTTTTTTTTTGCTGTTTTTCTTTTGTTACAAACCTTAGAAAAAAAAATAAATTGAAAAAAAAAGGGAGTAAAGAAATGAAAGATTGATTATAAAAGCTTGATGCCTCCATTTTTTTCAAATGATTATATCAAAACAGTGGTTATACTATTTAATAATATGCTGTGAAAGAAAGCGACAAAAAATTCAATTATTTTGCACATGTTAAAGGAAGAAAAAAAATTATAATGAGATCAAACATTTTGAAAATATTTTACATTGTTAAATTAAAAAAAATAGATTACCAACAACATCAATGATAAAATCCAAATCGGGGTTATACCAAAATAACTAACTAACTTATATATATACATTATACATACACACAGAAATATGTATATATATATATATATATATATATATATAAATGTACAGGACTTATGCATACATTTTGTGGGGTTGTGAAACCCTCCACGAATATCTATGCTTGAGTTTACTATTTAACACTCAACAGAGAAAGCAAAATTTTCCCGGAGTGGCGAAATGCTTCCGATATAAATAGCTAAACGGGTAAGACACAGATCATGCAGAATGCCTCAAAATGTATATATATATATATACACATACATATATATAATTGTATATATATATACACACACATATATATATATATATATATATATATATATATAAAAATGTATATATTTACATATTATTTTTTGCTGATTTACATCCTTTTCTTCATGCTTGCATGAGTCGGATGATTTAATTTTGAATAATTGATTTTACAGCTGGATGCCCTTCCTACAGCTAACCACTCCACTGTGCATGCATGCAGCAGTTGGAGTGGAACCTGTTTTGTTCAGTCAGGTAAACTGGAGGAAGCAGAGTTGTGCTTTGCTCAGGGGCACAGCACAAAATGATTGTAGTAGTAAAGATTGAACTCATGACCATATGGTTCGTAATCGAGAACCTTAAATACACAGCTATTACATCCCTCTCTCCCTCAATCACACACACAAACACATGCACACAGGCATGAGTGCACAATATACACTTGTGATAGCAGTATGTAAACATCTGTTAATATATGTGCGTACTTTTGGAGTATACATGCATAAAAAATGAGAGAACTTAATACATGTAAAATTTGTATAATGTACTTGTGTATTTACATTAAAAGATTTTCATCAATCTAGTGACAGTTTATTAACAGGGTTTCATGAAGCCACGACTTCAAATACACAAATAAATAACTAAATAACCCCCCCCCCACACACACATAAATAAGTACATATATATATACTCCGAGGAATGAATGGGTTTCGTTCGCTAGCCAATAGGCTACCGTTGTACCTGGACATGAAACTGCAGTAAGGATCGCTGAAATGTACAGTTGATTTGCTCTTTCAATAAAAAAAAAAATATATATATATGTGTATGTAGTATGTATATATAATATATATATATGTACATATATATATATATATATATACACACACACACACACACACACACACACACACACACACATATATGTATATAATTTTCTTATGAGCTGAGAAAACCACAGGAGGTACTCAGGGTCCTTGAGTTGAATGCCAAAGCATTTCCTAAACAGATTAAAAAAAACTGAAGATATATCTATAGAATTGTTATGGAAATTGATAGAATGTTCTGGATAATACTGTTAATGTCACGTGAATACAGTACATAAATTTGAAAGTTTGTTGATATAATAGGTTGTGAACATGAAATGGAATATGTGTACATGCAGAAAGTTTACATACACACGCATACACAGCTGTTTCCGCATACTAGTGCACACACATGCATACAGAAATGAATAATAAATTTATAGAATATATGTATATACTCACATACGCATGTACATATGTCTACCTATGTGTATATGCACACAGATACAAGCACAAGTCCACACATATGTACACACACATATACCTGTTGATGCATACATACATATGTGTATGCACATATAGGCTTGCAATCATGTACACACATGCACACATATAGATGTGCACACACACACACACACACACACAACACACACACACACACACATATCTCTCACTCTCTGTCATATATATATGTATATGTATGTATATATATATATATATATGTGTGTGTGTATCAGAAAATACCTTAAAATGGTTTTTTTGCAGCTTATTTATTATGAAATTTACAGGTAAGAAACACAGGTGATTGAGGTGTTTTTCACACAAAAATGGTTCACTTTTACCATATATATATATAGTTTAATTATTTATGTGAATTTGATAACACAGTGCTGTGTGGAACTGTGTCTTACTGGATGTTAAGAGTTAAATATGGGAATCACATTACTTAATCACTGAACTGCCCGGGCATTTGGTTATTGGAGATATAAATGTCACTGGTCGATTTCAGCTATAAACGGCGTCAAGCGATAACTAGCACACACACACACACACACACGCACGCACATACACACACGCATGCACATACACATGCACGCACATACACACACACATACATATATGCATTATATTATAAACATTCGCATGCAATTGACCTTGTATGTATAGGGAAGCTCAACATCTGCACCCAAATATATATATGTATGTATGTATATCAGTGAGTTTTCAAATTTATGTACTGTAATCCCATCTGTCATTTTCAAAACTAATAAAAAGAAATTTAAATATACACTCCTTTACATACTGAGTTCTCTTCCCCTCCCATTTAAAATAACCTAAGGTACTCACACACTCACACACTCACACAGCCATATATACATATATACACACACTCACCTACACACACATACACAGATATAGACACTGTCAACTGATCAGGCATCAGATAGACACAGACAACCAAGCAAACGTGTGTGTATGTGTGTGTCTATATATATATATATATATATGTATGTGTATATATATATATATTACTGCTTCTAGACTTCTGCTGAGGGTATTTGTAAGATTTATGTATATGTATGTATGTATATATATATATATATATGTGTGTGTGTATGTGTGTTTGTATGTATATATATGTATGTATGTATATATATATCTATATATGTATGTATATTTTTCACTTAAAAATATACATTTTTCTTTGATTGTCTCCCTTTGTTTTAGCTTTGATACAGGGTTCTAATCCTGTT
>JAOPJM010000754.1:5809708-5819747 GCA_027124095.1 Muusoctopus leioderma | reverse complement strand
CACACACACACACACACACACACACACACACACACACACACACACACACACACACACACACACACACACACGTAAAAGACCTGACCCCAGCCGCAGCATCAGTACTTCAGACAATGACTAATCTAGCCGTGTGCTGAGTGAACAATAGACAGAAATATATTGTATCAGTACTGAATCAGTATTGTTTATTTCTACGGTATCATTTGTTTCATAGCATAAATAATTCTGTTTACTGATCTATCGAAAATCTATTCGTATGAATAAGCATATAGACAGTTCTCAAGAACTCTCTTCTCTAGAAATGTTTGCAAACAATCCGTTAAGAAGGATTTTCTGAAGATGTCAAGTAGAGAAAGAATTATCAAGTGGATATGCCGGATGAAATAGGTTTATAAGCTTCTTCTTAGTGCTTATGTGTTTGTTACATAAGTGTGTTGTGAGATACGTGAGTTACTGGTGAGATACGCAAATTCCCAGTGAAATACGTAAGTGCCCGGTGAAATACGTAAGTGCCCGGTGAAATACGTAAGTACCTGGTGAAATACGTAAGTGCCCGGTTGAACATTTCAGGATTAAGAGTAAAAAAATCTAACAATAAATTAAAATCCTTACATTCGTGTAATATAAGGCCTATTCATATAAAGGAGAAATGGTACTGTGTGGCGTTCATACTTTTCTCAAGAGCATCAGATTAGCAGCATAACTGATGGGAAATGATTACAGGCGGGAATTAAAACAGTATTTATCGCTTGTCGACTCAGTGGGATTTTACCATTTTTACCATTTTTCTACCATGTTTTTTTATGGTGTTAAACATAATAGAACTCGAACCAACGAGGGAACGTTTACGTACTTCTTAGAAATAGCCGCGTTTACGTACTTCTTAGAAATAGCCACGTTTACGTACTTCTTAGAAATAGCCGCCAAATCTCCCTCAAATAACACACCATACTGTCTTAAAAACGGAAGGACGCATTGGAAAATGTCTTAGATACACTATATCTGTGAGCTGAGACCGCGAGTCGGCTTCCATTGTTAAAACTATTTTACTTGACTCCCACTATCAATGCTCTTGGGAAAGATATGTCCGTCACAATATCCCTTTACCAAACTTCCGTTAAAATAT
This sequence comes from Muusoctopus leioderma, assembly GCA_027124095.1. Lineage (NCBI taxonomy): Eukaryota > Metazoa > Mollusca > Cephalopoda > Octopoda > Octopodidae > Muusoctopus > Muusoctopus leioderma. The sequence goes on along the minus strand of JAOPJM010000754.1, from coordinate 5,818,621 downwards.
AAGGATTTCATACCCAGTCAAAAATTGGCTACAGTAATGTCCCTCCATTTTCGTCGCAAATTTGATTTCCCTTAGGAAATACATAGACCTCACTACACCCCTCCTTCCTCTAAGTTACTAATAGACTATACACATCTATTTTTTGGCGTCATATTCTATCAATAGTTAAGACGATAATTATAGACGATAATTATAGACATTAAATTATAGACATTTAATCGTTGACTATATTTTTCATATCTGTGTTAAATAAATAATTACTTTCTTTAGAATTAAATCGATAATTCTTATGACAATTAATTGATTATGAAATGTTTCATTGTCTATACGAACATCAAACTCTAATTTGATATCATGAATAAAATAACTTACTTCCTTTAATATTTTGAGTAACGAGGTTTTCTTCAAACTATCAGTACTACGTATACAACTTATTAGGTTACGATTAGTTTCGTACGTACACAACTTCCTGGGATTACAAGTAGTCTCGTACGTACACAGTTTCCTGTGAGACTGGTAGCCTCGTACGTACCCAACTTCTTGGGTTTACTAGTACTCTCTTACATACACAACTTCCTTAATTTCGTACGCCTACATCTTCCTGAGGTTACCCGTAGTCTCGTACTTACATAACGTCCTGCGATTACTAGAACATTTAAACTGTTACCTCTATTTATCCTGAGAGAGAGAGAGAGAGATGGGGTCATATAGGGTATGACAGAGAAAGAGAGAATGATTGAGGAAGGGGAAAGAGGGAGAGAGATAAAGAGACAGAGAGGGCTGAGAGTGGGTGAGAGAGAAAGAGACATAGAGAGGCACACTTGATGGAATCGATATGATGCTGGACTACCAGCTGTATAGTCGAGGGTTCGTATTCTGTCATTGGCACTTCGTTGTATCCGTGGTGAATACGCTTAAATGTCACTGGATCAATCCAACTAATTATATAGATATTACTAGAGCACCAATACAGCGTTGGTTATGAACAAATAAATATACGTACTCACCTCTCCATACGCACCCTGATTCGCTGCGAAATAAGGCCCACGAGGGCCCCTTCGACAGCTTCGGATAAGGATGGAACCGATTGGTTTCATTGTTATTCAACAATTCACCTCTTCTTCCCAAACTGCCGATAATAGTAGCTGCATGCTATTTATTAAAATGTAAACAAGTATGTGCCTAGATATAAACTCACTTAAATAATGATACAATTTCTAAAGTACCAATACAGCGTGGGTTATGAACACAAAAAAATGTACGGACTGGGTGTGTTATGAATGTGAGTCCATATATTTGTTTGTCCATAAACCACGCTATATTCGTACTCTAGTAATTATATGATTATAGGCGGCGAATTGGCAGAGTCGTTAAAGTGTCGAACAGAATGCTTCGTGGTATTCATTCCGGCTCTCTGCGCTCTGAGTTCAAATCCTGCCGAGTTTGAACTTTGCCTTTCATCCATGCGGGGGTCGATAAAATAAAGTACCAGTCGAGTAATAGGGTCGATTTCTTATCTCTCTGTCTGTCCGTCTCTCTCTTTCTTCCTCTATAGAATAAATCGGATGTTGTCAGACCTGGGGAGGGATGTGCTCCGCCGGGTTTAAATGTCCAAAATACAATATATGTCACGACGGCGCTCCTACGACTGCATCAGGAGTCAAGGGCTCAAGGAAGGAATTATATGATTATGAAAATGATTTTGTGGCTAGGCACATGTTTATATTTTAATAAGTAGTCTGCAACTACTATCATCGGTAGCTTGGGAAAGAGAGGTGAGCGAATCCTGATGAATTTTTAAATAACAATGAAACTGATCGGTTCCATCCTCATCCCAAGTTGCCAAAGATATTCTTGGGGGCCTGATTTTGCATCGGGACTGGGTGTGTATGGATGTGAGTCCATATATCTGTTTAATTAATTATAGGTAGGCTTGTCAAGCCTATAACGGAGCCTCTCTCTATGTGGTCAAGTCTAGGTCGTAGCAATTTCACATCACCTTTTTTCTACCTTCGTCAGAGGTGCATGGACAGCGATCATGACCATTTTCAGGGCCACCGTGACTGGTGGGGAAGAAGGGGATGAAGTTATCCCCAGACCAGAGATCTGGCCTGAATGCTTGAAACAAGTCGACTGAGCTAAATACACCCAAGAGCTACATGGTGGTGTAAAACCGGGTGACGGATTAAATCTTACTTTGGTAATAAGATTGAAAAAAAAAAGAAGCCATAAGCGTTCCACAATATCGTTTTTTCCTCCACCTCTAGATCCTAAATGAACAAAGTGATAAAGCACCAGCCTACTAACCATCGCCCTTCACTAATAGTTTTGGGAAAAGGTATAGGCATCACAAACTACCATCCATCTCGCATCCATTCTTAGAAATCTGAGGTTGTGTTTCTAAACAATTGTTGTTGTTGTTGTTGTTGTTGGTGGTGGTGGTGGTGGTGGTTGTGGTGGTGGTGGTGGTGGTGGTGGTGTTCAGTCTGAGGTCAATTCTGATCCAGCAGACCTATAATCAAAGACGTTCCACCCATAACCATCTCGTCAATTGTTTGTTCAGATAGTTCATCTGAGACAATATTATGCAATACGTCCTTCCGTTTTTAAGATGTTAAGAGTAGTTGTTCCCAAATGTTGCGCCAAGGAACATTGGAGTACCGTGAGATGTAGTAAGGTGGGCCGAGAAAATAACATAGAAATTGCGAAAAATACACCAAAAAGCATCAAGCTCATGCTTTTGTTTTATTGATAATTATGCTTCAAAGAAGTAAGTACTAAATATCTTTCTTTAATAGATCTTTTGACTTTATGCACAAAGTGCACCAACATTTTTTATTCGCTCTAAAAAGCGCTGCGAATAAAAAAAAAAGGTTTGCGAAACATTGTGGTAGGGTGTGATTTGAAGAATATTTGGCTGCTATTACTAACATGTCGAACAGCTGTATAGAAATCCTTCCTTTGCTGATGTCCTTGATGATGTCGTTGTTGTTCTCTAGCCCTCAATACAACCCCTGATAAAGCAGATCTATGATCAAAAGTGTTCCAACCACGACCACTCCCTAATTTTTTTTTTCAGGCATAGTGTATCTAGAACTACATTATCCAATATGTCTTTCATTTTTTTTTAAGACAGTAGATTAGGATCTTAGGAAGATTTGTCTGATTTTTCTAGATGGTCGCGTGACCTACTAGAGACTACGTTATCAGCTCGAGAAATTACTATTTCTTACAGTTGGTAGAAATGATAAAAAAATAAATTGATATTTAAATATATTTAAATACGAACGGATAAAAATGAAAAGAAGAAGGAAGAAAAATACATATTTGGAACTGGTAGAAATGTCAGTCAGCTGTATCAAGAGAGAAATATATATTTTCTGTTAGGTAACTGGGAAGGTGTTCTATAACAGTAATTCAGTATTACTACGCACCAATAGCTTAGTCAATATTTTAAAGAATTCTGAATCAAATGACAGGGCCAGGAAGCAATCTGTAAGCCATATATTACCTACTGGTAGTGAAAAGTTGGTTCCTATATAAATGGCAAAGCTAATTAGAGATGAATGCTTATATTATAGCAGACGTTATCGATTATCTGGCTTTAGTAAAATTCGGATTTCGGATGAGATCGTAATTCTTCTGCAATATGCAGCGGAATAAAATGAAAAGAATAAATATATAAAATAAAATAAAATAAAATAAAATAAAATAAAATAAAATAAAATGAAATGAAGAAAAAACAGCAAAGAGCTGACTATTGGTGAAATCAGCTGAATATTTAGCTCTATTAGTCAGATAAATATGTCTGGTTAGTCTTATATGTCAGCTTAGACTTTATACTGTGAAATAATGTGTGGTGCCGTTCATCAATGTGATGGTGGGAAGGATGAGGATGATGATAACGACACGAACAACGATAATGATGACACGCACAACGATAATGATGACACGCACAACGATAATGATGACGCCCAATCATTGATTTCAAATACTCTAGTGTTCTTTATTATAAGTCAAATGTCGTTTGCGCTCCGCAAATTTTGTTGAAAATTCGTTGACCACACCTGACTAATATATTGTTATTGTTAATTGTTTTGTATTCCATGTGACCAGGAGTCAGGAGAACTGGTCAGCTTTTCTTTTTGACACCTTTAAGGAAGTGAAACAGTTTTGCCAATTTTGGGGGCTTTGAAAATTTTGTTTCGAAATTTAAAAGAAATTATGACATGGTGCTCGTCGTGATAGTAGAGGAGAGGGGGAGAGAGAGGTAGAAAGAGGGATAGTCAGCACGTTCGAAAATCCGATTAAGAATCCTATTGAATATCATAATAAATTATCAAATAAGTAAATAAGAACCGACCTACAGGCAATCCTTATATATGAAGAAGGCCAAAGTGTTTGGTCAAGGTATTGAGCAGCCCTTTGCCATCACTACCAACAATTGTGAGCTATAGGTAGTTCACATACATTGGCTCCACTGCCACGAACGACTTCTCTCTAGAATCTGAGATCAAGAGACATATCGGAAGAACATCATAGCCAGGCTGACATTTTGGGAGAATAGAAAACTAACGACGCACAAGAAGGTTGCAGTCTACAGAGCATGCGTCCTGAGTACACTGCTTTACGGCAGTGAGACCTGGAGCCTCTACTCCAGGGAAGAGCGGTATCTCAATGCCTTCCACATTCACATCCAGAGACGCATCCTGGATATCAAGTGGACCGATAGAGTTACCAACAATAAGGTACTAGCATACATCCAGACACTCAGGCTTCTCATTCTGCTCCAACAACAACGTCTCCACTGGCAGGATCACATGCACGGGAGGATCCAGAAAGACCTGCTGTTTGGGGAGCTGGCCTCCGGCAAGAGAGCACAAGCGCAACCCCATCTTCATTTCGAAGATGTCTGCAAGAGGGACATAAAGTCACTGGGAATGTACGTCGAAAGGTGGGAGAACATTGCAAGCGATCTCTCCCAGTTGTGGCTGGGACTAGACAGGGGCTTAAAAAGACGAGAGGAGAAGCAAAGGCTTGCTACTGAAGAAAAGTGCACTCGATGTAAAAACCAGCACCAGGACAAGACTGGCAGACACTCCCTTCAAATGCAGTCGTTGCAGCCGGGACTGTTGCTTCTGTGTGGGCCTCTGCAGCCACAGCAGACGCAACAAGACCAAAGCAAGACTTTTCAAGCCAAATCCATGGTTTCGCGAGACTGGCGGAAGCTGACAATGATATATATATATATATATATAAAATATCAACGTCATCGGCTTCCATTAATCTCGCAAGACCATGGATCTGCGCCTGAAAAGCATAGAGTACAGGTCAGCTTCCCTTATACCATAGAGTAGAGGTCAACACCCTCCCTTATAGCATACAGTATAGGTCAGCTCCCTTATACCATAGAGCATATGTTAGCTTCTCTTATGCATTAGAGTAGAGGTCAGCTTCCCATATACCATAGTGTATAGGCCAGGTCCCTAACCTTCCTAGACTCCTCCACCAGAGACGTATCTATGCCAGTGGTTCCCGAACGCTGCGCGCAGTACATTGGTGCGCCGCTAGATGTAGGTATGTGCACCACGAAATTAATAAAATATTAAACATGTGAAATACACAAGCTGAAATTCTGTACTTTATTTGTTAAATAAAAAAAAGTAAGTACTTAATTTTCTATAGTTTGAATTAATAAATATTTATATTTATAGGCTAAAATATTCAAATACCTTTTTTAAATATATTTTTTAACTCTATGTACAATGTGTGTTAAATTATTTTTAATTTCCTTCCATGTGAAAACAGTTTGAGAACCACTGCTCTATGTCATGGCTCGACCTGCAAGAAATAGCAGCCAAATCTCCCTCAGATTACTCCCAAACAGCTTAAAGAAAGGATACATTAGATAATGTAGTTTTAGATACACACAGCCCGAAATAAAAGCTAGCATGTTTATGGCTGGAATGCCTTTAATCAGAGACATGCGCAAGCAGTGCTTACTAAGGCTAAACAACAAAAACAACCAGAGATTCTGACCCGAGACAGTGGCCCGGCTTTAGACCTTCTCTGATATCACCAAGGTTTTTTTTAAAATACACAAACGCCACAAAATACAATCCAGTAATGACTCGTATCAATCTGAGGCTATGTGCTTATGCAAGAAATTACAACTGTTGTTGTTATTTAGATCTAGATCAACTGTAATCGAGCAGACCTATCAAAGTCAATCCAGTCGGGATCATCACGTTTTGTTCAGGAGTATGACTACATGTTTTAATGTGTTTTTTCCTTGTTTAAGACGGTAGAGTGCGATTTGATTTGGCTGCTGTCTCATAAAATCACATCTTCTTACGGTGGGTAGATATTAAGAGATGACATTTGAATACATTCAAATTTGAACGGATTACAACGAAAAGAAGAAACGGTTATATGGAACGGGTAGAAATTACAGGAAATCGTGTCAATAAATAACAATACTTACGACTGATGGCGGATCTTCAGTAATGACTGTCGGTGATGGTTTCTTTCGTTTACATATCCACCAGCTATTATCTTGTGCGTAGGCGTGGAGTACGAAGGCAGGGAAGTATAGGAAAGTTATCCAGGCTTCCCAAATGGTCACCACACCGGGAGAGATGAAGGCTGTTACGATATACATCCATACATAAGCCCACAGAGACCAGATAGACGTTGTAATAAACACTCCAAACGTTTTAATTTTCTTTACTTTGTTATTTGGTATACTCGATATACAAACCGAAGTAATCATTAACAAATTGAAAGCAGCGCTACCTACAATGGTAAAAGTGCCAAGATTTTTCTCCGAGCTTTGTTCTCCAAGCCTTAAAACATTTTCTATCGTGGCCAATAAAATCTCTGGAGCACTGCTTCCAAGAGCTAAAAGTGTAAGATTGGCAACAGTTTCATTCCACACCATAACTTCTTTCGCAATTCTCTCCTGTCGTTCTTCATCCCACTTGTAGACCGTTCTCTTCTGGCTGGTAATTACCTCAATACTGCTCATGAATAAATCAGATACAATAGCAATCCCTAAAAATATGTACAGCATGGCTATTATATAAATCGCGCCTCGTGTTGTATGAAGCCAAAGGTTTTCTCCTGGCACAAGAATCCAACTCGAACACCTGGTGTGGTTTTCTGGGATATATTCCACTATATACCCGTAGGTATAGTTCTGCCGAAACTCCATCATCATTACTTCATCCATATCTGGAAATAGAAATATAAAAAACAATTCATTAGAATTATTAGTAAAATTGGGAGGTAGCTGCTCAAAAAAGAACAGGAAATGGGAGATATTTTGTATTATGGTCGAGGCATGGGTGCCATTTAAAACGCACAATAACACACACACGCACATACACACGCGCACACACACATACGGATGCTGAGAATATGGAGGCTTATAATTAGTTTATCTTCCTCCGTACAAACAGGCACACATATAAACACACACATGACTTTAGCCAAGGTCAGTAGAGAAACACGGAAAAAAGGAAGCTCAGGAAGAAGGAAGTGTGTGTGTGTGTGTGTGGGGGGGGTGTTGTAAATAGCTGTTCGTTCATTTTCTTTCTCGGCTGACTTAAGGCATGTATGTATGTGTGCGTGTGTGTATGAACACACGCGCACGCGCACACACACACACACATACACACACACACACACACATATATATATACATATAACACATTTATAGGTATGGCATAAGACAAATTAAAGAGATTATGACGCTGCCACGATACCATTGTTTCAGCTTCAACACACGATCTCAGATCAAGTCACTTGTCAAAAAGTACAACGCTAAGAAATATTTTCTTTAATAGAAAATATTGGTTGAATTCTTGACGAAGCACAAATACACTCTATTTTAAAAGGTAAAGAAAAGTGAGAACGAAGGTACATGGTTTTCTCAAGAGGGCATTAGTGAAGTAAGTGAAAGAAACAGTTCTAACAGAGAATCAGAACTTGGTCACAGAATGTGTAGAGTGGTGGACTAACTTCTTTCAGTGGTTCCCAAACTTATTTTGTCATGGGACTCTTATAAAAGTTTTCAAAAATCGTGGAACTCATTCCTATATTTTACAGACAACCTCCGCCACCCTAATTTCATTAAGACATTATATGAAATAAAAATTGTTTTCGATAGAGAATTTATTAGAAAATCGTGAATACCCTTTTTCTATGTATAATAAATTATTATTAAACGACACTTTATCTTACGGAGACCCAGAATTCTTTCGCGGAACCCACTTTGAGAAACACTGCCTTAGACCACCAATTAGTTTCATTCCTCTATCTTCTGAGTTCGCCGAATCCTTCTGGGATAGAGTTTGCCTTTCACCATTCCATAATTGATAAAACAAGCACGAGGCACATATAAGAGGGTCTATCAATTAACTACACCCATCCCCTAAAAATTCACGGCCATCTGAGTACCAATGTAGGAAATGAATAGTTATCTAAATAAATTGATTCCGTTTTTCATCCCTCTCGGGCAAGGGTCGATAAAATAACTATCAGTTAAGTACTGGAGTTTATATAATCGACTGAGTATACCGGCCCCCAAACACATGTGACCTTGGGCCTATGTTAGAAATCAATAATAGTAATAAGCAATTTATATAAAGTACAAGTTTATAATTATTATTTCAGTTGAGAGAGAGACAAAGAGAGACAAAGAGAGAGACAAAGAGAGAGAGAGAGAGACAAAAAGAGAGAGAGACAAAGAAAGAGAGAGAGAGAGACAAAGGGAGAGGGATTAACGAAATAAACTGATTAAGATTTATTACAACATTTACTAATGTATTAAAGTTTTAAAGTTTGCGATTGAGAGAAAAGTAAAAGTATTAGTAGTTATAATATATATATGATAAACAACGAATATATGAT
>JAOPJM010000754.1:5750541-5764976 GCA_027124095.1 Muusoctopus leioderma | reverse complement strand
ACGCACACATGGAAAGTGATACATAAATATACAATGACCGTAACATTTTTTTTTGTGAAACATGAGTTTGTGAAATATGAGTTCTCTCAGCAGAGTTTTTCCAATTCAAACTAGTCATAGCTAAAAGAGCTGTTTTGTTTCATTTACTACTTCCCACATACTTTGGAATTAAATTTTTTTAGTTCACCGCCAGTTACAGCTATACCCCTGATGAAGGTATATGTATATTTTTGGCTCTGCTAGTATACCAATACTAAAAACACACCACCCATATCAGGCCCAATACAAAATATATATACAGGCATTAAAGTATGTGTATAGTCAAGCTTCTATTTTATTGTGCTAAATAGATTTAAGTATAAGATATTTGACTGACAGATAGACAACTTCTAAAAAAAAAAAAAGGACAGTCATTTAGGGAAAATCAAAGCACTCCAAGTCTCTCCTCAGGAAAAATGTAAATAAAACCAGAGCAATGAACCCCATTCATTCCATTTTGCCACAAGAGCCATAAATGATAATGTTGAGCCCCTTCCCCACCACCTTTCATATGATAAAGGTGCAAAAGAAGGTTACAAGTAATCTGGCCTCACCTTTGCAATGCAAGTCGCCGTCTTTCAATGAATTCAGTTGATCCAGACTCCTCTTTGTTCATCTTGATTTTGGTCATCCCTACAACAAACCAATAAATATATAACAATACAATTTACAGTTGTTGGACAAACTTATATTAAATATTAAAATCCAGGAACAATTAACCAGACAACCAGTTTAAGTAGATAACCAACACCATTAAGTCTTCACTGTGAATGTAATCCCCAAAACTCATGACAGCCACAATTTATTTTTGCAACGAATAAATATAAAGATATGAACCCTAATAATCTAGGCTCTTAGCAATTAAGCTACCAGTAAAATATTCATCATCATCATTGTTTTTACGTCCACTTTTCCATGCTGGCAAGGGCTGGACAGGACTTTTTGAGGCAGGGTTTTATGGCCAGATGCCTTTCCTGACGCCAACCCTTTTAGTTGCCTCTCACGACATGCAGGGATATATGACATGCAGAAATTTCAAAACTAATGGAATATCTATTCATGCTTTAGAGATTCACATTTAGTAACTCCATTTTACAAATTCTGATTCACAGTGTCAGAATATACAGGTGTGTTTCATATAAAGACTAAATATAGCGAAACCCTAATTCAGTGCTAATTCCAACTGCCTCTAATAAATCCACATGAAGTCAAGACTTTTGTATTGACTGAGTTTGCTTTGTTCATTTTGTCTCGAGTCACAATCAAATTGTTTGATCACATGACCACATCCCTGAATAGTAAAATGACTGCCACACTGCCACACCACACAACTAACCATTGCATGAAAGAGTATACAATATGGCCTAGACTATCTTGAAGAATGGCATAGCCAAGATGCTGGACATATATCCAGGATAGTTGGTGCTAAGCATTCAACTGACTACTCCTGTACCATAGCTTTGCTAGAGAATATCAGAAAGAGACTACTTGACAATAACAACATAACAAAACTGGGAATTTGGAAATAGTGAAGAAAATATTTCATTGAAACCTGCAGTTTTGCCCAAATTTAAGGGCAAATATGGCTTTCCAAGTCACCAAATTTCAAGAAAGTTCATAAACGGGCAAACAAAAAAAAAGACACTTCACAAATCAAATAAAGGAAAAAAAAAAAAAAATGTTCTCACCAAGTACACTCTTTTCAGGAGCTGGTGGCACAATTCGGCCAACATGAATGTACTTAAGAGCAAGTTTTTCATGCAGTCCCAAGAAATCACTGAATCGTCGTAGAACTGTCATGTTATTTTTACGGAATGCAGGAATAGTTGTCTGAAAAAGTGAAAAGGTGGAATAATTTTTTACATACAGTTTGTTTTAATTCTACATCATTGTTAATCCTTTTATGAGATTCTGCACCAATAGCTATGGCTTACACCAGGATTTATCACCAATTGATGGATAATTGATTATTTTAAAAAAAATCAAGCAACTGACTCACTCAGCTTTCACTCCGCAGTTCAGTAATTAGCATAATAGAACATATCTACCAATTAGTTATTAGCATTAATTAATGATATCTATCAAGAAACATTTGCTCCAACAATTCACAAGTAAGTATACAAGCCACCCCACTCCATACTAAGAAAGGAGAAAAACTGGTTAAAAAATGCAAAAGAGAAAACAGGTTACCTTAGAAATGACTTTATAAACAATGTAAGCTCCCATGCCATCTCCTACCCTGTTGGGTTCACAGACTTTTATTTCGAGAGTATATGGATCTTCTTCCTCAATCTGAAATCAATGAAAACAAACAATGTTAAGATTTTCTTTTAAATATTGAAATTAGGTTCTCCTCCACACACTAACCCACACAATTTCTTTATATATATATATGTGTGTGTGTGTGTGTGTGTGTGTGTGTGTGTGTGTGTGTGTGTGTGTGTGTGTACATACACACATATATAACTACAATTTTTAGATGAGTTAGTGTGTTTTCTATTAGTATTTATAGAAAGGTTTTAACCCCATCTTTCCTGGGATTCTGTAGTATGACATATTTCAAATGGTTTCAAGCCCATTTGTCATCAGGTGCCATGTGAAATGTACATGACATGTGTTCAGGTCAGGATTGAACACAAGAGTTTCAACATTTGTATCCACTATGTCACAGAAATAAGTAGTACAAATATATGTCTGTTTAGGGGATAAACACATTTTCATTTTAATGCCAATTATATTAGAGCTGAACTCAGTGAAAGCATAATCGATAGGGTTCTCAATTAGCACTCTCTGTGTAGTGACATATTTTTTAAATAATTTTTCTGTTATTCTTTATACAGGATACATAGTAATATGCTATTGTCTACACTTGTAAAATCCATCATGATCATCATCATGACAATAATTACTTGGCTTACCTGAGGTGAGGCTGGCCACCATATCTTATTGGCAACTCTTTTCAACCCAGAAAAGGATAACATTTTCTTGGTAATCTTTTGTATTACGACTTAGACGAGGAAGAGCGGTACCAGTGATGTGGTTTTTTTTATTATTGCATTATGCAAGGGAGAAGAGTCAGTGTCCATAGATTTTGCAAACTCTCCAGACAGGTGAGGTCAACCAAGTTGAAGTTTAACTACAACATCTGTAGATTGATGACTAGGTAAAGTGGGAATTTCAAAAGGCTGTTGAAGTTCCAGGTAGAAAGGATTGGGATTAAATATTTAGTACAGGAGTTGGGGAGTGAGATGTAGTGTGGATGGTAAGAGGAAGAAAGGTAGGTTGATTGGTTGGTTGATACACAACTTGTTAGTTCAAAGTAGCAGAAACTGTTGTAATAACAGTAAAAGATACACTGAGTATAAAGTGGGTTAATGATTGCAGCATGTTAGTGAGTGAAGGTTTGTTAATCAATTGAATGGCTTTTCAAGGGATGAGGTCTAAAATGGTTGTGTGTACAACAGCAGTTCCTACGCAGATATGTGAGCAGTACCTTAATGTGGGTAACACTAGTACCTTGTACATTTTAGAGAGTTAGCAACTGTTCAGAACTGAAGTATTTTCTGACAGTAAAGAGGAAGCCAAGTCTTTGAGATACAGTTTTGACTGTGTTATAGATGTGAGATCACCATGAAAGGTCAACAGAGACTGACAGACCTAGCATTTGTAGATTTGTGAAGGTCTCATTGTGCTTCCTTGATAAGTGTAGTGACTGTGTCATGGGCTGTTGAATAAGATTAGGTTGTCATATCTCCACTGAAGGATGTTTTCAATGTCTGTGTTCAAGGAAGTTGATAGAAAGTGGGTCAGAGATAGCCTCCTTAACACACACACACTGTGATGAAGCAGTCTGACATGGATAGAGTCCATAAGAAGGTAATTTTGACAGAGGTTCTCGTGTCATACACAAAGGATTTGTTAATATCAAGGTTAACAACATTGCTTTCACTAAAGTTCTCAAGGGCATGAGACCACTGATGTGTGACATGAAAGTAAGATCTGTCTCTCTAGAAGCAATGCTGATGGCCACTGAGGAGGGAAAGTGATTCAGTCTAATAACAGAGGTGGTTGTTTATGACCTATGCCTGCTAATGAACAAGAATATTGTTGTTAAGAGTGTAATTATTGATTTCTAACATAGGCACAAGGCCTCAGATTTGGAGTATGGGTATAGTTGATCAGATCGACCCCAGTACTGGTATTCGTTTTATCAACCCTGGAAGGATGAAAGGCAAAGTCAACCTAGGTGGAATTTGAACTGAGAACGTAGAGGTACACAACTAAATACTAAAAGACGTTTCATTTATCACTCTGATTCTTCCAATATACTGCCTTGAGTGTAAGATACTCACATCAAACAAATGCAACAGACATTTTTTAAACACAAACAAACCTACTTATAGAAAAGTTAAAATGAGAAACATCAGTAGCTCTCATCTCTAATTAGGGAGCTGTCAATGGAGTGAAGAAGGAAGAAACTGGAACTCTAAAGCAGGGTTGACGATGAAGACAAGCACGATGAAAAGATTGAGTAAAATATACACACCTCATTTTTATCTTGCTTCATAGTTGATGAAGACACTTTCGAAGTGGTTGATGTCTGTGAGATGCCAACTCTTGGAGGTTCCTCATCTGCTCTGGAGACATCACTGCTCTCTGACGGGAGCGAGACTCCTGCCGGTTGGGCCTCAGTCGGGGTTTCGGTTTCGGTCTCTTCCTCATCGGAGTCCAGCCTTACTTCAGTCCCACCACCTGAGAAGTATTATATACTCAGTTATACAAACAAGACAGACAAGTAGACATGGAAAACATTCAAACACAGAGTACTCCCTAAACTATCTACCTATCAATAACAATGTACTATAGGAATCAAGAAACATAAAATGGGCTCTTTTTTAATTTCTGATAGAGTTCAAAAGAACTACTACTACTACTATTATTATTATTATTAAACCATTATTATTATTAATCTCTAATCAGTCATTGATACATTCTGAGGCCAACAACAACAATAGCTATCAAACTAATAAAGAATGAAACAAGTGCTACACATTTAGATTTCTAAATATATAGTTATATAATAGTAAATCTATATATGTATGCATGCGCCTGTGAATGTGTGTGTGCTTGTATGTGTGTATGTTACACACACACACACACACACACACACAAACATCTATACACAAAAATAATTTTACAATCAACTAAATGGCAAAATGATAGATTTAAAGAAATGGAGGAATATTCCATTTTATGAAATTAGAAAAATAGGGTCACGAAATATAGGGAAAGAATTGAATGCAGGACAGACACCTTGTAATGAAACTAAGAAGAGAGAGCCAATGAGGTAGCTACAAGCCAACGAGGGAACCTCCAAGTGGTCACTCAAGCTGATAGAAATAGCAGCCAAATCTCCCTCAAATTACACCTATCATCTTAAATAAAGAAAAACACATTGTACAACATAGTCCCCTATATACAAAATGACAGGATAGTCACAGCTAGACTACTCCTTATCCTTGATCTGCTTGATCAGGACTGACCTGAGGCTGAGGAGCAACAACAACAAGAACAGCAATAACAACTGAGAAGAGATTACATTTGTACCAAGAGGATGAACACTTCAAATGAACAACAGCTGATCCTATAACAGGGTCTTTGTAGACATTTCTGAAACCAGACTAATAGAAGGTTTGTGGCTGTTTCATAAAAACATTACCAAAAATTATCATCATTATTATTATGATAATTATACAGCAGTAACAAAAATAAATATATATATATATCCAAAGTGTGCACTTGCATGCAAGATTTAATGACAGCAGGCAATTTCGGACAGAATAAAATAAAATAAAAAAAAGATAAGATTTAAACATTCGCTGTGCACACATAAAATAACGAAAATAATAATAACACAACTGTGCAACAAAAATATAATGAAAAAAGAAACAAAAAAAATCTTGAATTTAGTTTTTCCAGATAATAACAGAACAAATAATCTAAAATAAATTATACACTTAATCTAGTTCTTTCTATCCTTGCCTTTTAAAAGATGACACCAGTAAATATTTTTTTCTCTTTTTTCTCATACAAGTGTCAATGAAATGTTATTGAGGGACACGCCCTCCTTTCCACATTTGCTGTTAGTCTGAGAAGAGGAGGTTTATGTCTACAGTGTTTTTAGTTCCACTGAGACTAGATAGAAGATGGTGGTAACAGAGAGAAGTCAATGCAGTTGCTTTACGTTTAATTATTACAGGTTAAGGAGGGGTGAAGAAAAGGTGGCACAGAAAGAGAGTCTCAGTGAGAGGGGAGAATTCTGGGAAAGAAGGGTTGTTTATACCAGTGTTTCCAAACTTTTTCACACTACCACCCCTTTTAGAGCATATATTTCATCAGCCACCACCACCCCTCATAAAGTTGGTCAAAAATGATTCATTGAAAATTAAATTTTGATAAAATATTTTTATTTTTAATTTAAGAATATATTGTATAACCATAAACATAAATAAATGTACAAAAGTACCAAAAATTACTTGATTTATTAACGTGAAGGATGAGCCTGATGTGATGAGACTAATTTTTTCACATCTGGCTAAATATTAGTAAGCAGCATCTTCGTATCGCTCTGCTCAACTATTTGTAGTCAGTTTGTCTTTTTCGTCAAAAGGTCCGTAACAGTACTAAATCCACGTTCAACTAAATATGATGAAAACATAACTGGCAACTTTTTCAAAATGGCCCATAATCCAGGATTAAGATTTACAATTTTGTGCTGCAATCAGAATTGATGGTACCCATTCTTAAATTTGAGCTTCAACTCTTCGTTGGTTTTTAATTCAATCAATTCTTGTAAATTGCATTTCTGTTTTCTCAACTCTTGAAGATGGGTCTAAAATCCAATCTGGAATCTTCCTAGTGAGAGTTGTGTTTGAACAGAATAGGGTTTGAAACAAATGCACACATAACAGCCTTCATTTAAATCAAATTCAGTTCATCTCTTTGCAACAGCAAATTCATTTCATTAAACTTGAAATACAAATCTGACATGTAAGCCATGCCACTTAAACTTCTTCAAGTTGTGCATGAAAACATATTGTTTTCAAAGAATACCAAAACTGTCTCGAAAAGACTATAAAAGAAACTTAGGGAGGTGCCCTTCGACAACCAGCAAACTTCAGTGTAGAATAGCAAGTAATTAAATTCATTATTTTGCACAACTGTTCGAATAATCTGTCATTGAGAGAATTGTTTCTGATTTTGTTAATTGTTATGACATATTGCAATTAGTGATGCAAGTGATCACGTTGTCGATAAATCACACAATGCACCGCCAATACATTCAGCTTGACTTTTTTAAGTGTGCAACAAATCTACAGTGGCAGCCCACCTTTGACGGAGTTCCATCAGTTGCAGCCGTCATTATATTTGTAAGAGGAATCTCCTTATCTTTAAAAAAATCTTCCACAACAAGAAATATTAATTCTTCTTTAGCTTGTTACCAAATGTAAAGGAAATAACTCTTGAGTTATTCTCTCTTCTTTTATAAACTGAATGTAAGTTAACAGTAACGCTTCATTCCTTGGTAAAGTTGATTCAACCAGTTGAAACAAAAATTGGGCAGTCTTCAAAAAATTGCGTAACCTGTCTTCCACATCCTTTCCCATTTCATCAATTCACCATTGTGTATTGTATTATTGCTCAAATTTTATTGATTATGTCAGTTGCTGGCTTATGCAACACAGTACGTAGAACCTCACTAACAGCTGGTAGAATCAATTCATCGCCAATAGTAAGTTGTGTTCTGGATTTGACAATCAGTAATGAAATTTTGTAAGAGGCACATAACCCTGATGCAGATGAAAACATTCTTGACAATGTTGGTTGTTTGTAAAATTGGCCTCAAAGTACTTTAAAATAAGTTAAATCTTTATTTGACTACAAATTTGTATTCTTTTCCGCTTTATGTACGTGTGTCAGGGGCCAGGTGGATAAGAGCTTTGCTACCATTAAGTTTAGAAATAAAGGTTCTGAATTTGAATCCAGTCAGGTATGATGTACATATCCAGGAATATAACACCTGATGATAATTGGTTGAACATCAAACCAATTGAAACATAGTGTAGATGTAAATATTACAACATTGTTCATTTCTGAAGAGGAGGTTAATAGTCTGAAAAATGATAATCTTATGAAGAATAATTCATCTCAGACAGACATTTAAGGATTGCTTAGTTTAGAATGTGAAAAATGACAAGGAGGAAGAGAAGAGAAGCATCAAATGGGTCAAGTTGAGAGTAGTATAGAATCAGTAAATTGAGGAGCAGAGGCTCTCACATATGACTTGGTGTAAAAGAGTTGGGGATGAGGACTTTCCTAATAGACAGACTGATTTGGTTTAGAATGTGTGCGTATATGTGTGTTCTGTCCTAAATGTGTGAAAAGACCAACTTAAATGACAAGGATAGTATTCCATACAGCATTTCTTCATTAATTATTTCAAGTATTTCGGTAGAGAGAACTGAACTGAACTCAATAAACTTATTCTAGACCTGTCTGTTAAAACTTGCAGTACAATGTATCTTTGATTGTGCACAGTTTTGAGAAAAGCTCTATGGCAACTATTGAAATTCTTCCTGTAATGGTAGTAGTGAAAGAAACTGTGTGAATCAATACACAAGACTGTTTAAGACTGAATGATCAGCATCTGATCAACCACATCAACACTGAAAAGACATCTCTCTGAGGGGATCATTGATGAACACATAAAACAGCAATTAATAGTTATGAGATTAACTCAAAACAGAATTGCCTTATAACAGTATGTATTACTGCGTAGAAGAAGACAGTGAATTAACGTGAACATATTGTTTAAAATAGGTCAGTGGATCAACAAAATCAAGTGAAAAGGTGAGACTACTAGCCATCAGAGCAGAAGAACTATGTCTTAGGAAGGACAATTTCTTCAAATTGATAGCAACCTACATAGCAATACAAAATCAATAAGAGAATAACAAAACCAGAATTTATGTTTTTTACCTTTTTGTATTTCCCTGGCAAAACCAAAACTAATCTAATCTTCAGGAAATTTGCCAAATATCTACGAAGGGAGCACTAATCAGATTGAACTAAATCAACAAGATTCAGAAAGAAAAAAAAAAAATATCCAATATTAAATATTCATCCAAAATATTGTTGCTGTTAGCCACATGTTATAGTAACTTAATTGTCAGGTAAAGAAAGCACAAACAATCTAAACTAACACTAAAGCAATAGCCAGTTGTTAATAAGTATGAAACTACGATACTTTTTAAAATATATACACTGATTTACAAAACAATAGTACCAAAATCTTGTTTATCAATATAAGAGACCAATTATTTCATATTAGAAATACATTTATATATTTCTCTGTCTTGGCTAAATTGCTTAAATTTCATGTATTTTTTCAACATAATCATTGTAATATCTTCACTAGGTTTTACAGCTTTAGGATATTGGGCAATTAAGTGAGAGATTAATGGGGGTTTTTTTTCTTTCTCACTCATTATTATTATCATTATTATTATTAGTATTATTATTAGTATTAAAATTATAATTATCACTTATTATTATTATTAAAATTATAATTATCACTTATTATTATTATTATTATTATTAGTGGGTTTCAAAAATGAAACAGCTAATTTCTATGATAATCTAAAGACAATATGGATCAATCAATCCAGGAGTGTGAATAACTCACTGTTGAGAGTAGGGAGAGCACTTCCAGCCGGCTGAGCATCAGTCGGTGTGTCAGTAGTGGACGGCTCAGTGTCTGGTTCCAGACTGATCTCGGTCCCACTGTCTGGTTCTAGACTGATCTCGGTCCCACTGTCTGGTTCTAGACTGATCTCGGTCTCACCGCCTGCCAACAATACACCACACACACATTACACACAAACCAAACAGCAAAAATCACACAAAAAAAAAAAAGTTAAAAATAAAGTTTTCTAATACAATGATATTTTCAGTAAAATAAAGTGACAGTAAAATAAAGTGACAGTAACATAAAGACACATTTGTGTCATATTTAAAAAATAAAACAGTTTCACAACAGTTTTTTTTAAAAAAACATCTCAAAGAGAATTAGTGAATCATAATATGATTTCTTACATTGGGAACGAGGATACAAATTTGTTGGAGAAGCGTACAAGTCAATTAAATCAAACCAATGTATATCTAGTATTTAATTTATTGACTTAGGTGTAGGGATGTGAAAAATGAAAATTGACTTTTCTAAGTTAGATACTGTGAAACAATTAGGGCATGCTATCATTCTTTCACACCTCTGTCTAAGTGGGTAATATAATTGATAAAAAAAAAAAAAATATACGTTTGAATTTCTGAAGATGGCATGATTTATAAGTCTTGTGGTTTATATAATCCAAAACTTGATAAGGAATTAAAAGCAATGAAGTGTTTCTGGTGTAAAAAATATTACATCAAACCTAATATAGTGAAATAATTGAAGACTTAGGCTATAAATTAAATATATTATTGCCTGTAGAGATTAATTTGTTTGTAAATACAATGTCTACTCTGGTAAATTAACTCCACAGTTGGATCCTGCTGAATGGCTGAACACTGCCTATTTATTTAATGATTTATTAAATATCCACAGTTGGGTTCTACTGAAAGTACCAATTTATTTAACAATATATTAAAGAAGGAAGCAGATGAGAATATTTATGTTTTGTTGGTAAATGCCAGTTAAAAAGTTACAGTCCCATTAGGCCGCCTGAAACCGCCCCTGGTTCTCTGATAAAAAAAAACCATTTGTTTTGAAGTGTTCATATTTAAATTTGAACCTTCCATTATAATTTTATGTAAGAACTTTTTGTTAAATTATGTTCCAAACACCAACTTAATAGCAAGAAAGTTAGTTATTTTAATAAACACCTTTAAAGGCAGTGTATTTAATTAGAAATACGGTAACAAAAGGGTTAAAGTGATTCATTGACTGTTTTCAAAGTAGCAAAAGGAGTAATTCTGTTGTATTTTGTACAATAATACTGGTATCATTTAGATCTTCAATAGGCTAGGGAAGGATTTGAACCCAGCACTGAAAGTTAATGAAACACTGTTCAGGTGGTAGTGACACTATTTAACTAACCTCCCCACCCCACAGTACTTCTGCATTACACCTATTCACAGATGTGAATTTGCTTACAGTTTGTTGAACTAAGGTAGAAAGAGTTAAGTGACTTTCACATTACAGGGACACAGCATAATACTAGTGATAGAACTGAAACTGTATACCCTTTGGCTGTTATCTATGTGACCTACTCAGTACTGATGAATGAAGAAAGTGGTGGTTTTTGGGGGTAAGAATTTGTCATAGCTGGAAGAAATTTGGAAACATCTTTCTTTGTTAGTAACAAAGAAGTTTTGTTTCTTTCTCCGTCGTGTATGTCAGATAATGTTCCATTGTGTGCCAGAGAAATATGAACAGGAAAAGCAGAAGGTTTAAGCTGTAAAAGCTACAATAGGAAATTAAGTTGGAACTTCTACGTATGCTGTGTAAAATAATACTAAGTACTTCATAAGTCAGGCAGCATTAAGCATTTCGTTACCATATTTGTAATGAAATACACTACCTATGATTTTCAATTAATTTTGAAAATATTCAAGAATTGGAAGGGATTTAGTAAAAATAACTAACTTTCTCGTTATCAAATTGGTGTTTAGAACATAACTTCCATAAAATTATAATGGAAGGTTTAAATTTAAATATGAACACTTTAAAACAAATGTTTTTTTTTATCATAGAAACAGGGGCGGTTTCAGGCGGTTTGGTATCAAAAGGGTTAAGCATTAAATTTTGTCTGAACCGCTGGGTTAGTGTATCTATATACCCTAGTTTAAGTGGAACATGCAAGCGACACCACAAAGTAACTAACAACTAATGCAAGGATATCCTGGGAATGGACAATGGAATGAGAACTATCTTCCTCCATAGATTGAATAAAGAGTGCGGTTCAAAATTCCGAGAACATCACCTAATAGGATAGGCACCTAAAAAAAGGCGGCGGGGTACAATGGCCGAAACGTTGTGATTATAGCAACCGAGATGAGGACACTAGGCCGAATAAACCAGTGTATAATAATTTAAGCATTAATATAATGTTAAATACTGATTTACTTAAGGAGATATATGGTATATAAGGAAAATAAAGTGTGAAAAGGTAAATTATAAAGGTAGTCGGAACCAGAGGAATTAGGTGATGTTTCTATGAAAGGAAATTTAGATTTTAGTTCTATAGCCCTAGGTCAAAGCTGACGGTAGATATATGATCAAATGTGTTCCAGCCATGACCATCATGTGTTTTTTTCAGGTTGTGGACTACATTATCCAATGTGTCCTTCCCTTTTTAACACAACAGGGTGTAATTTGAGGGAGATTTGGCTGCTTTTTATATCAGGTCGAGTGGCCACAGAGAGGAACTTTTGATGGCTCGAGAAAATTCACATAGTACAGATATGTGAAGAGAATAGGCAATGACAAATGGATTGGTTCTATATATGGTAACTAGAGTAACCAGGGTAACGGCAGACGAAAGCGGGCTTAGAGAAATATTGTTTAGCCTGATTTAAGAAAGTTAGTGATTTATAAAGGAAATGACCAAGAATAGAAACACTTGTAATTAGATACAAAATACTGGCATTGATTAGCAGTGATCAAGTTGGTAAATATGACATCACTGTTATTATCAGAAACAGTCATCATTGTTACCATCCCATCATCATCATCATTAGCATAATCGTCATCACCATCATCATCATGATCAACATTGCCATCAGCATCCTCTTCCTCCTTTTTGTTATCATGGCCATTGTAATCATCATCATCATCGCCATTATCAATATCATCAATATTGCCATCAGTATTCTCTTATTCCTCATTATCATGGTCATCGTAATCATCATCATCGTCATCATCTTCATGATCATCATTGCCATCAGCATTCTTCTCATCATTATCGGTCATCATCATCATCAGCATCATTCTACTC
This sequence comes from Muusoctopus leioderma, assembly GCA_027124095.1. Lineage (NCBI taxonomy): Eukaryota > Metazoa > Mollusca > Cephalopoda > Octopoda > Octopodidae > Muusoctopus > Muusoctopus leioderma. The sequence goes on along the minus strand of JAOPJM010000754.1, from coordinate 5,751,882 downwards.
CACCCTACCTCCTCCTCATCATCATTATTCATTTATTTGTTCATTCAATGTTTCTCATATGAATAAATTCAATCATGATACTCAGTAACCTCCCCTTTGTTCAGTACTCCATCTACAAGTCATTCACTCTCTCTTTCAACTCTTTTTATTACCTAATATGCTATATCTTATGATATATAGGAACACATCCCAGGGATGCCTTCTGCATGAAGAACATAGAGTTAAGGGTGGGGGGTGGGGCTAACACACTTAAAGTAGTGAATCACAAAAAATGTTTAATCAGTCACAATTACAGCTGTAATGAAAAGAAAAATAATTAGCGTTAAAGATAATCCTTGTCAAGAAAGGTAAGGGAGACAACTCCGAAATCCAAATTGATTAAAAATTGAATGGGAACATGCTGTAAGGAGTGAGTCTGATCTTTGGTAAGTATGGTGACAACTCTGGACATGTTTTGGTCTTTTCAGACCTTCTCAGCAAAGCATAGCCCTATATGTACTTACCAGAACTTAGAATGACTGAGAGGATATATAGATTTTGAATGAAAAACATTCGCTGATAAGGCAATTTGAAATAATGCAGAAGGCATTAATGAGAAAAAAATCCCAGAGATGCCTTCTGCATGAAAAATAAGTAGTTAAGTTAAGGGATAAAATAATGTAGTGAGTCAGAAAAATGTTTAATCAATCAAACTTTTTTTTATTGATTAGTGAGGAGGGAAGGCAGTGCTCATCACTCTTTTTCAGGGCCTCCAAGACTGGTGGGAGGGAGGGGGGAGAAGGTATCCTCAGACTGGAAACTTGGCTCGAATGCTTGCATCAGAGTGAATTCCACTAAAGTTACTCAAGGGTAGCCAGGTGGTAGTGTTAAACCGGGTGACAGATTAAGTCTACCACATAAGTAGGTCACAGTGAGATTCAAACTCAGAACGCAAAGAACCGGAACAAATACCTTAAGGCATCCCGTCCGATGCTCTGATGATCCCACCAGTCCACCACCCTAGACTGGTACTTTATTCATCTACTCCGAAAGGATGCAAGGCAAAGTTAACCTTGGTGAGATTTGAACTCAGAGCACATAGAGCCCAAACGAATACTGCAAGGCATTCTATCTGACACTCTAGCGACTCTGCCAATTTGCCGCCTTAAACTTACATTCATAAACTTACCTCCAGGATTAAGATTGCCAGTGGGGGGGGGTGCAATTTGGAGACAAAAGGCAATTAGTGGGATAATTGGGTTATATATAAATATATATATATCCATTAAAAAGTTAACGAGCTGAAGAAAAAGTACTCAATACCGTAGTAGAGTGTAATATAATATTTATTCAATCCAGTTT
>JAOPJM010000754.1:5722679-5733722 GCA_027124095.1 Muusoctopus leioderma | reverse complement strand
GAAAATAAAAATCGAAAATTTACAAAATAATGACAAAATTGGATATTTTGTGGTGCACATGAAATCCACTAGATCCACTACTAATTCAGTGACTACCGGACTTCTAGTTTCGGGCGAATAGGTCAAAACGTACGAATTCGGCATGTTTACCGAACTAGTCTTCACGTTGTCGAAGGGGAGTGTGTGTGTTTTGTGTGTTTCGTTTCGCGTCGTCTCTGTCTATCTGCTGTGGGTGTGCAGTGGGGGGGGGGGGTCGGACTGGCTGTGTGCACCACTTGGCGTCTGACTGCCGTAGCATTTAGCAGGTAGAAAAACAACAGCAACCCCCCCCCCGCCAGATATTACTAATGAGTTAGGTGGGTGAAGTAAGCACACACACACACACTGTCATCACGTGTGGCCTGGTCGGTTCAGCGTACACAAATCGATTACCGTTACTTCCGCTTATAATTCGGGCAGTAGCAGCGGTGATAGTGGTGGTGGTGGTGGTGGTGGGAGTATGACATAAAAAGGGAGAAGGGGAGCAGCTAGGATGTGTAAGAGAAGTGGTGGTGGTGGTGGAATGTGGAAGGTGCATAAAGCCCCGCAGCCCGTATCACCATAGCAACCAGACCATTTACAGCACTGGGATATATATATATGAGTGAATGAATGTGTGCAGAGTGGTGGTGGTGGTGGTTGTGATGAAGGGAGACGGCGATAATGTGTGTGTGTGTGGGGTGGTGGTGGTGGGGGGGTTATTTGTTGGAGATGTAACAGTTGATGAGTCACTGGCTGTTGGCAAACACTTGCAGGGGGTGGTGGGAGTGGTAGTGAGGGAATGAGGGAGGTGCAGAATGGTGGTAGCGAGGAGGAGAGATGGGTTGACGTTGTTGCTATTGTTGTTGTGGTTGTTGTTGCTGCTTAGCCCCAGGTCAAGCAGCCTATGATCGAAGGCATTCCAGCCTTGACCATCCAGTCTTTATCCTATGTGCAGGGAACCCAAGATCAACATTATTCAATGTGTCCTTTTTCTAAGATGGTTGGGGGAGGAGAGGTGGTGTGTAATTTGAGCGAGTTTTGGCTGCTCTTTCTTGCAGGTCGAGCGACCATGTAGAGGCTGTGTTTGTGAGTTGTTGTTGTTGTTTAGGCTCAGGACAGCAGACATGATCAAAGGCATTCCAGTCATGACCATCTTGTCTCTTTAGGGTTATCTAATGTGTCCTACCTTTATATAATATGACTATAGGGTGTGATTTCAGGGAGATTTGCTGCTATTTCTAGCAGGTCAAACGTCCACTCGGAGAGTCCATCGGTGGTTGTGAGTAGGTGTTGTTGTTGTTTAGCCCCAAGCAACCTTATGATCAAAGTTGCTCCAGCCATGACCACCCTGTCTTGTTTTCAACGATAGTGTGTATATCTGGCACCTCCGTATGTCTTGTGATACTATGGAAAGTTCCTCTTTGAGGCACAGGACAGGGAAGAGTTATTTTTTCAAGTTATGTTTGCCCTAATAGAATGGAGACTATGTAGAGTAGAGAGGGAATCTTTAGCCTGCTAGAGACAAGGCACCCTCTCTAGTGTTGGTGCCACGATAAATGCACCCAGTGCACTCTGTTAAGTGTCTGGTGATCAAAAGGAGACAATATAGGGTCGAGAGGGCTCTTTAGTCATATCTTGGATATGACAACCTCTCTAGCGTTGGTGCCACAATAAAATGCACCCAGTAAACTCTGTAAAGTGATTGGTGATAGGAAAGGCATCCAGCCATGGAAACCAAGCCAAATAAAACATACAGGGGAAGCATGGTCCCCAAACTCGTCTAGGAGAGTGGTGACTCCATTCAGAATTGATGCAGGCCGAAATCACCCGTCCAAGACATGCCAGCATGGAGCATAGAAAACGGACGTAAAATGATGATGATGATGATGATATATATATATATATATATTACAGTCTCCCAAGCATTTTAATGCCATTTTCCCTGCTAAAGCACGGGTTAGCTTTGCAGGTCCCATGACATCATGGGGTAGTTTTTGAGGCAATGTTTTACAGCCAGGCACCCTTCCTGATACCAAACCTTTTAGTTGCCTCTTACAACACATTGGGATATGGCATACCTATTCTAAGTTGGGATTAAAACCAATATTAAGCATTACTTTACACAAATTGTATTTTTTTAAATCTATTATAAATTGGCGCAGGCATAGCTGTGTGGCTACAGGTTCGATACCACTGTGTGGCACATTGGGCAAGTAACTTCTACTGTAGCCTCAGGTTGACCAACACCTTGTTAGTGAAATATGGTAGATAGAAACTATGAGAAGCCCATCATACATATGTGTGTGTGAGTGTGTGTTTATGCTTGTGTATACCGGTATAAAACGAGATGTCAAGTTGCATCACTTTATGCCAAAAAATAACTTAGCCATTCGATAAATAGAGATCAATGAAAAAAGTACTAGACTGAAATAAGTACAGGGGTCGATACGATCCACTAAAACCAGTGAGGGCAGTGCCCCAGCATGGCCGCAGTCCAATGACTGAAATCAGTAAAAGAATAAATGTACATAAATGAGCATTTCTGATTGTCATAACATACAAAGTCTGCTTCTTTAGTTTTGCATTCAATATGTTCAAGAGAAAATACAATTGATGCTCAAAGAACACATGACCTGCCACATATGTCTTGGGGTTCCTGTAAGCTGATTTTTAAGTATATTTCTGGTAAATATTTTAAATGAATTCCTCAGTAAGTAATGTTTAATAACTAGCTTAGTTATGTTTAAAATATATATTTTCACTACAGTATATATGTATTTTTGGCTATAATTGATCTATACGATCTGTACAGCTTTTGTTGTACGATTCCAACCTCAACTTAAACTTGTTCTTGTAACATTGCACATCCAATGCTCCATACTCATTTCATTTCCTCTCCAACATACTGACTAGAACAGTTATTTAATTCCATATATAAAGTGGACACAGAATGAAAACTAAAAATATACTAAATGACAGGGTTGAAATTAGAATTTAAAAAATAATTAAAGTAAAGGTAAAAAAAAACTTGGAATCTGGATGGAAAAAAAAAAGGTTTTAATAAAGGAATTTCTAATGAATACACAACTAAAAAGAAAAAATTATTGAAACTTTTGTGAGTCAATGTAATTATGGGAATGAAGGTTCATGCTTCTGTCTCTTAGTTTTAAACCCTAGGTTTGAATACTTACAAGTGGAAGATTTACAGATAGACACCTTATGTTTTGATGTCCATATATTTATACCCATATCACAACACCTACATTGACACCTGTGTGTCAGTACCTATTTTTCATGATAAACAGGAGATAAACAATAGCTAAAACATTATTCAGAATATCAAAGTAAAATACATATCCTCACCTGTTTCTTCGGTACTGGAGATGCTGGGGACTTAATTTGCTTTCTTGGAGCTGGTTTAGAGGGGGAATGGTAGGGGGAGACAGTCTCAGCATCTCTGTCAGATGACGCTTGATGGATATTTGGTGTACTGTGGGTACTACGCAATTTGGTTAAATCTGTTCTGGGAGGGATAGCTGGAGGGTTAACAGTCGTGTCGACATCAAACGCTACAGAATGTCTCGACCTTTGTGGTAAAAGACAGTTTTCATAATTGTCCGTGCTAGAAATGGGAAGATTTTCGTAAATACTTTCATTCAATTGAGTAGGGTCAAGAATACTTCCAGTGTTCTCCTGACTGGCAGAGAACTTCTGGTTGAAATAATTAGATACAAAAGTAGGCTTTGATTCCTCATCTAGTGATAATTGTTTTGTAGTTACTTTTGTTGCATCGTGCACTAAACGACCATTTGCATAAGAGACCATTACATAATTATTGCTCTCCCGTTTTTTCTGGGAACTGGAAGTTGATTTTTTACGGTACGGCAAGTTCCCATAGACAATGTTTCTATCAGTGTTTTCCCCCTCTTGGAAATCTGTTTCAGATTTGTTTCTAGTTATTTCTACATTAGAATCTTCATCATTTGCCGAAGGTTCCTCGGCAGTTGTTGGTTGTAATGCAGGGACAGGATTGGGTGATGCACTATCTGTTCCTGTAACGATGCTATCTGGTAATGGTAACGGAGGCTTGTTAATGGCTACATTCTCGTAGTTCCCTTCTGGCGACTCCAGTGACTCGGCAGAGTTCTGAAATACTTGGTTCAGTTCTTCAAATTCGTTGATTACTTGTCGCTCAACATTTTCAAATGGGTCATCCTCCTGCTCAAACTGTGTGACGTCTATTTGTGATTTTGTGCTGTTGGTTGGGTTATTATCCGTGTGAAATGCATTGACACTCGGTTTGATTGGTGTTGGTGTAAGAATTTTGTCGGCCATATGAATGTTAACGTACACACCTTCGGATGCTAAAGGCATGGGAACAGGATTCTTCAGTCGACTTTGAGCATTCTTCTTCTGAGCATGGTATTCTTTCAAGGTAGCTTCTCTGTTCTTCTTCATCTGCTGCTGAGCTTTTGCCCAGAGAATAACACCTTCTTCAGTATGGAAGAAATACTGGAAAAAAAAAAAGAGAAAACAACTCTTAAATTTTCAGAGGGCAATGGATAGCAGAATTGGTAGAGCATCGGACAAAATGCCTTGTAGTATTCAGATAAATCCTTTTACAATTTTGCTTTTCAACCTTCCAAGGGGTCGATAAAATAAGTGCCAGTCAAGTACTGAGGTTGATATAGTTGACTGTTCTCCTTCTCAGAAGAATTTGTGGTCTTGTACCTATGTTAGAAATTAATTTTCAAAAATGTTTCACAAGAGAAAATATTTCATCATCACTATCATCATTTCATGTCCATTTTCCATGCTGGCATGGGTTGGATAGGTCATCACAATCCGGGTGAGCTCCTATTCAGTCACCATCACTCCAGACAGGTTGGGGGACCACGTCTTGCTCATACGTTCATGTTGGCTTGGTTTCTATGGCTGGACACCCTTCCTAACAGTGACTAAGGGTGATAGATGAGAGGGTAACAAATAGGGCAGTAGATGGAAACTTAACAGGCGTATACTGGGCGAGAGATCCAGTGATATACTGTATCTCCAAACCTCTCTCATCACACCATCATTTAAAACAAATGCTTTGCTATGCTTGCATCATTGGGTGGATCAGATCTTCTCCAGCACTGTGTGTCACCAATTTCATTATTGTATTTTTTAAATATCGATTTCTAACAAAGGCACAAGGCTCCAAATTTGGGGGAAGGGTATAGTCGATTATATCAACCCCAGTACTTGACTGGTATTTTATTTTATCGACCCCCAGAAGGATGAAAGGCAAAGCTGACCTCAGCAGGATTTGAACTTAGAATGTAAAGGGCCATAACTAAATACTGGGAGATATTTTGTTCGACTCTCTAACGATTCTACTAAAATATTGAAAGATTATTTGTAAAGAAGAGATAAACTCCTGCCCAACAAAGGTAAGCCCACATCTCGGGTCTCAATTGCTATCTTTTAACCGTTTCAATTCAATTATGTTGCTAGTTCTCTTACGAAATACCTGAACGTTCATATTACAGCACTTAGGGCGAGTATCTTCTACCATACCATAGGTCAAGCCAAGTCTTGTAAACTGATTATAAATCTCTAATTCATGCAAACCTACTACAAGAACATGAAGCAATGGTCACACAAATGATTGTGTTATAAGGCATGTAAACAAATAAAGGGTACATTTTGTCAACTAATGTACGTTATAGGAGGCAAAGATTATATGGCTCTGCCATTGCCTCCCCCCAACAATTACTCACCTCATCAGCGAGAGCACTACGATTTCGTCGGCGAAGGAGTTCCTTGGGAATAGAAACCTGGCAAGAAAGAAGAAAAGGAAACAGGAGTTATCAACATACCAGCATATCAATGTATCAATATCTCAATCTACTAGCATATCACCATATAAAAATACTACAAATACCATACCAACATACTATCATATTGATACCTTAAAAACAAAAATGGCCATTTTAATTATATTTTTTTAGATGGTCGTATTTTGGGAGGGTCATATCACTAAATAATAAAAAAAAACTGAAGAAGTGAACAACTACCAGTGCATGTGGTTACATAATATATAGTGATATGACCCACCCAAAATACAACAATATTGGTTACAACACACGGTTTCACATAAAACATCTTGCAAAACACATACAAAAACGAAATATCGCAAGCTTTTTTAGATGAGTTTTCCTCATAGGTGTACCATTTCCTCATAGGTGTACCTCATAGGTGTACCTCATAGGTGTACCTCATAGGTGTACCTCATAGGTGTACCATTTCAAATTTTTTTCCTTGGTTTTTGACTATTCAATAACTTGTTTCTACCACTGCAGGGAAAATGTATAAGTTATGTAAAAAAGATTGAATGCAATTATTAAAAAACAAATAATAATAATAATAATAATAATTGTTTCTAATATAGGCATAAGGCTAGAAATTTAGGAGGGGAGGGATAAGTCAATTAAATCAACACCAGTACCTGACTGGTACTTTATTTATCAACCCCGAAAGGATGAAGGGCAAAGTTGACCTTGGTGACTTTGCTTTTCACCAATAATAATAATAATAATAATAATAATAATAATAATAATAATGTTATTCAATTTCAGTTTATTAAAAAATACATAAACTTGTCTATTGAAAGAATTGATGAAAAATGAATTATCACTCATAGGATTATTTTATATGTTACACACAAAGAAACAAAGAGCCAACGAGGAAGCCTCTAAGTGGTTGCTCGGGCTGCCAGAAATCGCAGCCAAATCTCCCTCAAATAACCTTACCATCTTAAAAAAAAAAGGATACATTACATAATGTAGTACTTAGATAACTATGTCTGAAAATAAGACAGCTGGTCATGGTGTGAACACCTTTGACCATTGATCTGATTGATAAGGGCTGACCTGGGGCTGAAAAACAATAATGTATGTTAAGTTTTGTTAAGAATAATTTAAAAAAAAAAAAAAAATCGAAACTAAAATATTCAAAGCAAATAGAATCATATGTACCTTGTTGGGCACTTTAAAAGTGGTCCCAATTCTAAAAGGGATGCCATCAAGGGCAGAGTTAGCAGAAGCTAAACCTGAAAAATAAAAATGAAAAATAAATAAAAAGTTCATTTTGTTTTATTTTTTATCATAATTATCAGGGACAAGGTTAGTTCAGTAGGTTTTAATTTACAATAGATCATCCCTAAAATTTCAGTTTTCATTCTTCTCCTTTTCTTCATCTTCATTTTCTTCCCATCTTTCTTCTGCTTTCAGCCATCCTCCTCCACCTTTAGAAATAGATTTGATCTCAGAGCAGTGACCCTTCCACCTGTGCCTATCCAATTTACAGTCAGCAGAGTAGATATACAACCAATCACCAACTTTGGTTCTTACATGTGCCTGTCCAGTGTGTACAATGCAGCCATGTCAACTAATGCAGCTAGAACAAAAAAATACTTCGACTTTTATTCCTACATGTGTTTCTGTCCAGTCAACTGAGATAACAAGAGCTAAAAGATACCCCCGCATTGGTTGCTACATGTTTCTCTGTCCAATCAACTAAGGCATATAGAGCTAAAAGATATCCTCACCTTGGTCCTACATGTGTCTGTCCAGTCAGCTGAAGCAGCTAGAATAAAAGATACTCCCACTCCTATTTTCATTCCTACATGTGTCTGTCCAGTCAACTGAGGCAGCTAGAGCTGACATATACCTCCCACCTTAGCTGCTCCAGTCAACTGAAACACCTAGAGCTGAAACACCTAGAGCTGAAAGATACCCCAAACTTGGTTCCTACATGTGTCTCTCCAGTCAACTGAGATGACTAGAATTAAAAGATACTCCGACATTGGTTGCTACATGTGTCTATTTAGTCAACTGAGGTATACAGAGCTAAAAGATACCCCTAGCTTGGTCCCTACATGTGTCTATCCAGTCAGCTGAGGCAGCTAGAATAAAAGATACTCCCACTTTTGTTCCTACATGTGTCCGTCTAGTCAATTGAGGTAGCTAGAGCTGAAAGAAACCTCCACCTTGATTCTTACATGTGCCTCTGTCCAGTCAACTGAGACAACTAGAGCTACAATCTACCCCTAGCTAGAGCTGAAAGAAACCTCCACCTTGATTCTTACATGTGTCTCTGTCCAGTCAACCGAGACTACTAGAGCTAAAAGCTACCCCTAGCTAGAGCTGAAAGATACCTCAACCTTCATTATTACAAGTGTCTCTGTCCAGTCAATTGAGACGAGAGCTAAAAGCTACCTCTACCTTGGTTGCTACATTCATCTCTTCCCAATGTGTACAATACAGTCATGTCAACTAAGGCAACTAGACCAGAGGGGACACTTATTACAAAGTCACCCTCCCTATCAACAGATGCAGTTTACTAATCCTGAAATATTAAACAAACTTCACAAATATATCAAACCTAAGACAATACAGAATGTCTATACAACTGACATACTGATCTCTCTCCAACTATAACATAACCATGCAAACTGAGGGAGGAAGACCTGAGGATACTTAACTCAATATGATAACTATAGATGTTACATTACAATGAAACATTGAAGATAGGAACTAAAGAATGATGTCTCTAAGTGGTCACTTTACCTCCTAGAAATAGCAGTTAAATCTCCCTCAAATCACACCAACTGTCTTAAACAAGGCAGGACACATTGGACAGTGTAATCCTACATATACTATGTCTGAAAAAAAGAAAAAGATGGGCCGTCACAGTTAAAACACTTTGATTATAGGTCAGCTTGATCAGTGCAGACGTGGGCTAAACAACAACAATGGTGAAGATATTTCCTGCATACAAGAATTTGGGGTAAAAACACCAAATTATTGAGGGCCCATGGGATCAGCAACCAAATGAACAAGATGTTGACCTTTATTGATCTCATTGTCAGTGTAGCCAGAGTTATGTTCCCTTGTCCAGGTGGCAGTTCAAACCTTGTCACATATACTGCCCTGTCTCCAAGGCTGAGACACTTAATTCTCAATGGCCCAGTCCACTTAGCTGTATGTAGATACCACAGGGCTGTATAATAAGTCACTGCTACAAACAGTGGCAGCATACACAAAACCCCCTGACAAGTGTTTTAAAAAGATTATAATTTGTTTAACTATTAAGCATAGCCAGGTGCAGGCATAGCTGTGTCGTTCAGAAGTTCATTTTACAAGCATGCAGTTTTTGGTTCAACCCCAGTGCGCAGCACCTTGTGTAAGTGTCTTCTACTGTAGCCTTGGGTTAACCAATACCTTGTGAGTGAAATTTGGTAGACGGAAACAATGCAGAAGCCTTGCCTTCAAAGAATAGATTCTATATAGAGTTGAGAGGACTCTTTAGCCTGCTGGAAACCAAGGCATCCTCTCTAGTGCTGGTACCACAATAAAATGCACCCAGTAGACTCTGTAAAAGTGGTTGGCGATCCTGTCGTGTTGTGGACATGGCAACTGCTCTAGTGTTGGTGCCATGATAAAATGTAAACGGATGTAAAATGATGATGATGATGATATAGGGGTAGAAATGGCTGTGGTAAAAAGTTCGCTTTGCAACCACATGGTCCTGGGTTCTCTCCCACTACGTGGTACCTTGGGCAAATGTTTTCTACTATAGCCTCAGGTTGACCAATGCCGTGTGAGTGAAATTGGTAGACAGAAACTGTAGAAGCCTGTCATAAGCTCAAGGATAGATTTTCGTGGAGGATTTCAGTACCCCACAGATATGTATGCATAAGCCCTTGTGTGTATATATATATATATAATATGACCTCCCAGAGAAACAAGTAGCTAATCTGTTTATATACACATCAAATCTAGTAGCTTCAGAGAACTGGGGATACTAATATGCATACTATAAGTGTTTAACACTTTACTTAATATCAGTGGCCTGTCAACGGGGAACTCAGTCCACCCAAGTATCAAGGTATGATATAATATATATATACCTACAATAGTAGACATATAAACATGTCATATTTACATACTCCTCTGTAGATTGAAAAAATGATGAACATATAGATATTGGGTAGAGGGGAAAATACCCAAGGGGAGTGTTCTGCATAATGTATGATATATACAGTAGAATCTCACATACTTAATATGGTGAGTATAAAAACTTCAATCAGCTGAGATTATCCTCGCTATTAGAATACAAGAACTCCCTTTAGGGTTGTTCAAATCTAAAAACAGCAAGCAAGGGAAATGACTCTTACAATATCAGCTGATTCAAACTTTTAGATTACTTAGACAATGCAGTAAGGAGTGGATCTTGTCTTTGTAGCCAACTGGTGAAAGCAGCAGACATGTTTCGATCTTGTTAAATCTCATCAGGGAAGCATATTCACTAGCAGTTGGCTTGACATTAGAGTGGTCAGTATAAGTAAGAAAGAGAAAGGGACTATATACTGATTATGTCTTTCAATATTGGGTAGCACGCACACACATGCATGCACACACACATGTGTTTAGATATATTTATATATATATATTGTGTATTGCATCAATTTTTGGCAGTTATTTATATAAGTTTCACCTGTCTGTGGATGATCTCGACTGGGCAGTTGAGATGATGCATGGACAGGTGAGATTTAATTAAGTAACTGCCAAAATTTGATGTAATACATAATAAATTAATCAACTCTACTTCGCATATTGAGTTCCATATCAGATGATGTTAAAAGTATAACACATTCTATTACGTATTATATTTCTACTATTAAAAGATATATCATCATCATCATTATACGTTCGTTTTCCATGCTGGCATGGGTTGGACGGGTGATTTCGGCTCACGTCGATTGTGAATGGAGTCACCACTCTCCTAGACAGGTAAGGGGATCACGCCTTACACATGTTTCATTTGGCTTGGTTTCTATGGCTGGATGCCCTTCCTAACACCAACCACTTTACAATATATATATATATATATATATATATACTCTTTTACTTGTTTCAGTCATTGGACTGGGGCCATGCTGGGGCACTGCCTTGAAGTCGATTAGATCGACCCCAG
>JAOPJM010000754.1:5625886-5636309 GCA_027124095.1 Muusoctopus leioderma | reverse complement strand
GAGAGAGAGAGAGAGAGAGAGAGAGAGAGAAAAAGAGAGAGAGAGATGAAATGAGATGTCTTTCATAGAAGTATTAACGATGTAACGGAAGTGAAATGTACACGAATAGGAATCAAAACCTAGTGATGGTCACTTGGCTGGTTACTATAGGTCATATCTATATTATCGACCGGTCAGCTGTTTGTTCGAATTCATTACTTCTCGACTGGACTTGCCTGCTGCAAAGTAAGAGGTAACCTAAACTAGCAGTCAATCTAGGAAGGGCGGTGTGTGACAATCGTTTAGATGCCGAGAAAACAGAATCGTCTGTCAGATATATGAGTTGAAAACCACCATCTCAGATGTAAATGCAAAATAAAGTAACCGAAAGATGTATTAGGAGAAAAAGAAGAATAAGAATACGACGAAAAAGAAGACGAAAGAGAAGGATGAGAAGGAAGAGAAGACGAAGAAGGGAAAGGAAGAGAAAGAGAAGAAGAACAACAGGAATGACAGCATCAGGTAAAAGAAGTGATGCAACAGCTGTGGCAGTTTGAAAAGAAGAAAGAAAAGTAAGAGGAGAAGAAAAAGGGAGAGCATAAGAAAAAGGAAGGAGGAGAAGAAGAAATAAGAGAAGGAAAAGAAAAAAAGAAGGTGGAGGAGAAGTTGGGGAAGAAAGGAAATAAGATAAAGAAGTAGAAGACATAGAAATAGAAGGATCTCCTCCTAAAAAAAAAATAAGAAAAAAATAACAACTTTGAATTCCGCATCAAAGTTTCGCCGAGTTTCAATTTTCATGGTTAAGTGAGCAGATTCTTTAAAAGACGAATCAAATGAATACAAATGCAACAGACTTTCTTAAACGAAGAAAACAGCATGGTGAATAGTTTTCCTTTATAAACATGTAGAAGAAGGAGAAGAAGAAGAAGAAGAAGTAGAAGTAGAAGTAGAAGAAGAAGATGAGAAAGAAGAAGATAAAAAAGAAGATGAAGAAGTAGAAGAAAGCCTACTTGTTACAACGTGGCATTCACTATAGAAATCTCCAATGGACAATTTTTTTCCCTTCCTGATTATCATTCTGTATTGTTTTTTTTTTATATTTCCATTTTGTTGAGAAATTATCAACGGCCCTTTGAAGTATTTTCATCTTTCATACCCCGACGTAAACTGATTCAAATCTTATTGCTGCTGTTATTGTTGTTCTTGTTGTCATTTAAAATTTCAAAAGTTAGCAGTTGAGAGTATACTACTACTACTACTACTACTACTACTACTACTACTACTACTACTACTACTACTACTACTACTACTACTACTACTACTGGTAGTAGTAATAATAATACTTTCTTTATGAGCCACAACGGCTCAAAGACAAAGGGGACAGTATAAAGGGGGAAAATACAAAAAACATGGCGGAGTTTCACATAAAAGAAACGTGTAAAAAAGGAAAACAAAAATAAGAGGTAACAATAAAATACCAACGAATTAAGTTCCCAATAGGGGAAAGGCTATCTAGGAAACCCCACGAGACGTGGGTTACCCTGACAAACAAGGGCAAGTGCCATCTCTCACCTGTCATACTCCGGCCTATAGGCGCATGCCCGGGGTAGGCCCATTCACTCGGGCCCCTCACCCACCTTTCAACAAATTTACTGGGGGCAGCACCCCCCTCTCTACCCTCACTTTCCTTTCTAAGTGAAGCTTGAAAACGTTGATGAGGGCTTGGCCGAAGTGGAAGGTGTCTGTCTTCAGTCTTTTCAGTTTCGTCCATCACACAACCACTTTCGCCATAGCCACCAAGCAGTGGAAAACCCTCTTTCCTTCCCGGCCAAAGGAGGGTGGTGGAGCAATCTTCACGATGAATTCGGTTGATAGCCGGATCCTTCCTACACACGATAGCAGCTGTTCGACGAAACTTCACAAGTCAGTAATGCTCGGACACTGAACGAGTGCGAGTAGAACGGTTTCGTCGCTCTGCGCGCATTTCGGACAAACCCGGCTGACGGTACTTCCATGTCTGTAGAGTTTGTTCCGAACCGGAATGTCCCCCGGTAGCACTACCAGGCCAGGGATTTCTGGAAGTTATCCATTGGTACCGGACTGAAGGTTCTTCGGAATAGAGTAGCCAGTTGATTCTGACCGACGCCCAAATCTTCTAGAACGTCGTCATTCTATCCCACCACCAATCCTCTATAGAATGACAACGTGGATCTTCCACCTACCGCATTGTCCGAGTGGTAGAGGGTTGTGAGCACTTGATAACATTCTAGGTGACAAGTGCCCAGTCTTGGTCTTTGTTTGACACAGGAATACAATTCCGTCAAAGAGACGGCTGTGGGAAGATGTGCCTGAAAAAAGGCGACCACATCTGCTCACCATCTAGGAATATCTGTAGTTGTCGTAATCCCAGCGCATCAGCAGTCACGGCATACTGAGTTCCCCACGCAGAGAATGTTGGCAGTAGATTGACAGCCTGACCAGTGGTCGCTCCAATCTTGTCAGACAAGAACTAGGGCAAGGCACGATGGTCAGATGATAGGACATGACGGAGGCGATGTACGCATTCACCACCTCTACGCGATCTTTCAGAGATAGTTTTCTCTCAGCCAATTTCTGGGTGAGACAGGCCACCCTGCTCATAACCTCGTATCTGTTCCTATTCAACCGGAGGTCCGCATCGAACCAGATCTCAAGAAACTTAAGCAGTCCATCCGCCTAGCGTACCACGATACTGTCGGATGACATGGACTTGCCTCTCCAGGTGATGAGTCGCAAGCCCACAGACGTACCCTGGTTAATTTTTAATCCTGTCATCGTCTCGTATTCCTTTAAAATGGTGACAACTACCATCATTTCCGTGGTATCCAACACCGTTACAATGACGTCATCCGCGTATGCAGACACAGCCTCCCCGCGTCCTAGTTCGAACGGGATATCATTCAACACCTCCAGTTTCCGCAGTAATGGCTCAAAAGTCAGTACACGCAGAAGAGATGAGAGAGGACACCTTTGACAGACCGAGTGGGTGATACGAAACGGTTCAGATAGGTGGCCATTCAGTCTGACCACCGAGCAGATGAGAGCTTTACATTGAAGTGATCGAGCTACTGAAAACGGGACCGAAACCGTCTGCATTTAGGACTGCCGCCAAGTAACGATGGCCGACCCTATCGAAAGCTTTCGATTGATCAAAATTGATCAGGGCTCCATCGAAGCCAAGTTTATTACCCACCATTTCTATGATGTATCGCATGAGGTGGAGGTTGTCGGGGATAGATTTCCTCGGAATAGCACAAGTTTGCGCTTTCTCGACACAACCACTAACGACAAGCACCAACCTCTTCATTAAAATCTTCGCTAAAATCTTAAACTCTGCATTCAGCAGAGTTATGGGCGTCAAATTATTGATATAGTCCCCCTTGTTTGTGTCCTTTCTCAGCAGCGCTACCTTCCTCGGCTCACAGAGCTAGAAATTCTCCCGTTATGTTACCAGTTGCAGTAGACGTCTGCTAAGAGTTCACTGAACAAGTCTGGTATGTAAGCGCAAAGCTCGTAGGGCAGACAGTCCAAACAAGGCGATTTGCCCCTCGCACGAACACTTATCGCTTCCCGTATCTCAGCCGCTGTTGTCAGCATTTCGCAGCACTCCGCTTCCTTAGTCGAAAGTCTATACAGGACATCGAGGTAGGCATAGAAGTCAACCTCTGTCTCCGGCCCGCCCTTCAGCCTGAGCAGTTGAGCAAAGTGTCACTGAAAAGCCACACACATCTGTTTGGAATCGAGTGGCATGCGCCCGTTCCGGTCCGTCAAAGATCGAATTGTGGCTTTGTTACCACGTTGCACCTCTGCCACCCGGGCCCATCGAACGGCTTCCGTTCCTTCGTGTCTTAGAGCACGCGTCTAAGCTCTGACAACGCAGCCATCGTGCTTTGCGTTGAAGAAATGGTCGAAGACCATTCTCGCTGCTAGCACGTCAGTCACGATGCCTTTCTTAATCACCTCTATCTAAGTTTCTGACTGGGTCTCCCTTTAATCTATTTTTCTCTATCGCTACTACTTTACTAAACCTGATTGATTCTACTCTAATCGCCCTTTATAAAGCGCCCCACTATTGGTTGTTGACGATTGCCCCTGTCAACCGTCACCTAACTAATTCACTTATCCACTCTCTGTAGGCTTTGCGTGCCAGGAACGACGCATTCAGCTTCCAGTAGCTGGGTCCTGCCTATGGCCCCTATCTAGCTTGACCATGCAGATCCCATATTTGTGGTCAGTGTAGCCAACTAGTTTAAATTATGGACACTCTACACTATCTTTGTTTGCTAGCCTAATAAATACCCTATCTAGATACGATCTGGATAACTCACTGCGGTTGTAAATCCAGTTGGCGCCTGTCAGACAGTTGGAAGCGTCTGAACTGGTTTACGAGGCTTTTACACCCCTTATCCTATCTATTAGCCCCACACAATCCCAGCATGCATCTAAAATACCATTCCAGTCTTTACTAGAACTAAAGGCTTCTAGATGCTTGAAGAAATCCGATCGCCCTTCCCCTGTTGGGGTGCAAACCGCCACTAGTCTGAAGGTATGGCCTTCACTGCTGATCACGTCCGGCACCGCCGACTTACCCTCCGGTTTCAGGAAGATGGTCCGTATCTTGAAATCCAGACGTTTCCGGAACAACACTACCACTCCGCCTCCCGTTCCAGGTCGGCTTAGAGATGCGTACATCTCGTAGTCGTCGAAGATAGGCGTGGAAGCCCGCGTTCCGGAAATGCTGGTCTCAGTTGTCTATTACATCTATATCTAGTAACCTGCTTCCAAGGTGATGCCAAGTCACGTACATTTTTATGCTTATAACTCTGAGAGCGGCCATGTTAGATAGAAAACGGGTGAGAGAGAGTCACATACATTAGTCTGGTGGAAAGTCAGGTAATCCGGTCTTCACAACGGGTTGGGGCTGCTTGAACAGCCCTTCTAAAGTCTTCTGTTTGGTATTTTTCTGGCAGTTCCTACGTCATTTAGGAACTTCTCCTTTATGCTTTAGGGGCACTTTGATCAGCCGTGTGTGTGGTGGTGCTTTAAGGGTGATACCGTCAAAGCTTCCCCACCTCTGATTGTATATGTCTGTGCTAAGGTATGAAAGCCTTCAGCTCTCGGTTGTTTTTTTTCTAACTATGGCAAAATTTGGTGTTTGCAGGTTTACCTGTTGTTTTTGTTGTTTGTTGTTTTGTGGTTGTTGTATTTGCGTATATATCTGTTGTTGGTGTAGTTGCGGTTTTGGCTGCTGTTGTTGGATTTGCCTTTTTCCTGTTGTTGCTGTTGGAATTGTGGGTTTTGTTGTTTTTTGTTCTTGATGTTGTGGCGGTTTGGCTTGTGGCTGATTGGATTGTGAACTCTTTGGCGTTGGATTTATATTTCTGTTCTTTTGTGTAGGGCAATGATTTGTTTTTTCCTCTTTTGGCCCTTACAATGATCTGCCATCTTTCAGTTTTCTCTTCTTGCTCCTTGTCATTAGACGGGGAGCCGGAGGGGAGATTGGAGGTTGTTATGCGTATGCATGTGTGTTTGTATCATTTGCGTTGTTTGTGTTGGAGGACACTCTTGTGAGTTGTCCTCCTGTGGAGATGGTGGTGGTACTGTCATTCTCTGTCTTGGCTGTGGTGTTGGTGACGTTGTTGTAGTTGTGGTGTCGGCAGCAAGGTAGTTTTCACCCCCTTGTTAGAGGACAGAAATCCCTTTGATGTTCGGTACTACCACACGAATAACATTTTGGTTTTGGTGGAACTGTTTTTGTTGCTGATTACAGCAGTTTCGCTCACTGCCTTCGCCACGAAGGCGCTGGCGGTGTTTGCGTTATTGTTGTTGTTTTTCTCCTCATTGTTGTTGTTAATACTCTTTTTGTAATTTTCTGTGTTGCTGTTGTTGTTAATTTTCTGTTTGTTTTCATTAATTATGTTGTTGTTGTTGTTGCTGCTGCTGCTGTTTAACAGGCTGTTGTTCTTGTTATTGCTCATTGTGGTGACACTGGCGGGGATGGTTGCATTGGTCTCTGGTACCGACAATGAATCCGTGCTTGTGGAGGTGCAGGTCAGGGTGATGGGAGACATTTTGCTATTTAAATCATCTTCCATTTCCCCTTTTGCTGGCTGTTTCGTAAATATAACGACGCCATCTTTTAAATAAATTTTTTGAAACAAAATTCAGTATTTCCTCCTCAAATTTCAACCCCGAAGGGCGTGCAACACAACTGAATGACCAGTTCTTTGCAGACCTGGTCGGTTCAAAAACAAATAGGACACAAACATTAACAATAACAGATCCCTAAATTTCCGCCATTAAAAACACACACACAAACTGTTATATTCGCTGTATGTTTATATCGTGAGGTGTGAACATTTTCATCACCATGTCTACCTAGTCACTGACACAATTCCACTGCAAGTAAAGCTGTGTCAGTGACCAAATCGCCATGGTGCGACGAAAAGTTTGACACCCCACGAAAGAAATATAAAGTAAATATAACAGTTTTTGTGTGTTTTTAAATGGCTAAAATGACTCTTTCATGATGTAATAGCTAATTTTATTTTGTATAAGGTAACTCATACACTATTTAAATAATTATATACATCCTCGATACAGTTCGTCATTTCTTCCATAAGTTATCTACCAAAAGAAAAAAGAAACACTCATACAGTATTAACAGTATCATTTCACAATAGTTATGCATTAGGTGACGAGAGGTAACCATCAATAGGTAGTTAGTCATATTGATCTTATGGTGAACGGAACATTTAGGAATGAATAGTTCAAAATGGAGTAAAATAGCCACTATAAGTAATCGAAGATGAAGAACATTCTCAATACAGAGCAAAAACAAAGAAATTAAGAAAATCTTCGCCACTCAGAAATGACAACAACGAGGACTAAAAAAAGAAAATCAATAATTTCTTGCATTGACGCATGGCTGGATAAATGGCAAAGCCGTTCTGAACGCTATTTGTACTCAGAACGCAAAGAGGCGTAAGAAAATATGGTGAGGCATTTTGTTCTGAGCTCTTGACAACGATTATAATTATCATATCTAGCTTTAGCACATGATCAGAAATTTTAAGGGTTGACAGAGTCGATCAAATGGACTTCAGTGCGTCTATGGTATTTATTGTATCAACTTCAGAGAGATGAAAAGCAAAGTGAACCACTGCGATTTTAGAACTCTGAACGTAAAGGGACATAACTAGATATTGATTTCTACATACGCACAAGGCCAGACATTCTGTTTTGGTTGGTGGGAGGAGAGAAGATAATAGTTGATTGTAGCACTCCGAGTAATTGACTAGTACTTATGTTTTCGACACCGGAGGAATAAAAGGCACACTCAACTCTGGTGAGATTTGAACTCAGAATTTAACCCACGGTAAAGCTCTGACCCAGCAGGCCTATGAGGAAAGGCGTTCAAGCTGTGACAATCTCGTCATTGTAATTCTAGCAGTGTGCAGTCAGATTACCCAATATGTCGTTTTCCTTTTAAGACGGTAGGCTGTGATATGGGGAATATTTGGCTGCTATAACTAGCAGTTCGAGCGACCACATAGACTCTCCCTCATTGGCTCCACTGTTTATTCCACTGCCACAATCGGCTAACATCAATAAGAAGAACAACAATAACATGATATAGCAATGGCGACAACAGCAGCAATGGCGGCAAGAAAACAAACAACTCAGTGAAGAACAAAGTCAAGGAAGCAAAAGGAGGAGGAGGAGAAGAAGACGAAGGAAGAAGAACAATAACAAGAAAAAGAAGGAAGAAGACAGAAAAAGGAGTAGGGGAAGAAGAGGAAGAAGAAAATGAATAAGAATAAAAATGAAAATAAGAATTAGAAGGAGAAAGAAGAAGCCGAGGAAGGGGAAGAAGAAAACGAAAAATAACAACAACAGCAACAATAATAATAATAATAATGATAATAATAATAATAATAATAATAATAATAATAATAATAAGAAGAAGAATAAGAAGATGAAGAAGAAAGAGAGAAAGAAAGAACTAACGATAAATAGTAACAGCACGAAGATCAGCATGAGACAATTACAGAAGGAAATATCAAAGAGGAACCGACAAGAAATAACTAGTGACTACAAGTCAAAGATCGTGCACTGACCTAAGCCACTACACAAGCATACACATACACACAAACATTGACATGCACACATACACCTAGATAGGCATACATATATAGATAGATACAGCCACACATTAACTGACTCTCTCACACACACAGATACACATATAGACATATAGATAGGCACACACACACTCATGTAATAATATGAAACACACAAAACATAATCCCGTTTGCACTCACAGGGGAAATGTTTTATTCATTATCGAACAGACGCTTTCGGCGGTCAAATCGATGAAATAGTAAAAATATCGCTACCACTACCACCGACTCCCCCAACACAATCACCATTATCATCATCGCCATCACCATTATCCTCATCACGATTATCTTCAACGTCAACAACAACAACAACAACAACAACAACATCAGCATCATCAACAACAATAACAACAACATCGTCAACAACAACAACAAACAAAAATACAAACACTATAAATAAAACTGCAGACTATAGAAAACAACAAAGCTCTCACCATTCTTCAGGTTAACCGTTTCTATAGAGAGAATTCCTATCCTATATTCTTCTGTTTTTGGTAAACTGACTTTCATTTCACGCTTCAATACACTTAGATGAGTTTTGACGGCAGGGAAATTATAAAGCATGGATTTACAAACTTGCAACAGCATACTATATGTACACATACGTACATACATACATACATACATACATACATACATACATACATACATACATACATACATACATACATAGAAACATACATACACACATACATACATATATAAAAAAAAAAATAAAAAAAATATATATATATAGTCATAGATATACATACACCATGTGTGAATAAAAACATGGTGGTCTCGACATGGAAGTTTTTGATTTAATCATACTGGACTGATGAATCATGTCTGACGGTGGGAGGTGGGTGTTGGTAAACAACAACAACAACAACAATAACAGCAAGACATCGTAAACTTCATCCCTTCTTGGACACTAACAATATATATTCCTCTGTTGCTCCTTCTCTCTCCTCTCCCTCCTAACTCTCCTCTCACACACTCACTATTCCTCTCTTCTGGGCATTTTGCTGTGCCTGTATTATTTGTCTTTCTTATAACATCAACCAATTTTCTCTTCTGTTTATTCTTTCTCTCTATTTTTCTTTCTTTCGTCTGTTCATCGTTTCTATATTTCCTTCCCTCTTTATTCGTTCTATACATCTTACTTTTTGCTTTCTTGTTCTTCTATTCATTCTTTATTCTTCTGATCCTTCTACTTCTTCCTTTTTCATATTTTCCCCTTTTTCTTTTAACTTTTTCCTTCTTTTCTTTCTTCTTTTTCTTATTTTCCTCATTTGTTTCTATATTTCTTCTTTTCCCTCATCTCTTTAGTCTTCTATTTCTTTCTTTATTTCTTTCTTTATTTCTTTCTTTATTTCTTTCTGTAATATTTCTCTCTTCGTTTTTTTATACATTCATTTCTTCTTCCTTGGCTTCTGTTCTCCTTTTCTGGTCTAGTGGTTAGGCTGTTGGGTTCACGATCGTAAATTCCTGGGTTTGATTCTCGGACTGGTCGGTGCATTGAATCCTTGAACAAGGCACTTTATTTCACGTTGCTCCAGTCAGATCAGCTGAAAATCAGTACCAGCTGCAGCTCTGCTAATGCATCCCTCTCTCCATCCAGCTGTCACATCCTGGATGTTCCACTGCTTCAAGAATGAGAGGGCCGAGTGGGTGTTTGCGTTTACTCGCGATTGCATGGACATCTAAGATATTTACTGAAAACATGGTACGTACTGATACCAGGTCATCCTTAAATGCGAGGAACGGCTGTGGTTTGATCTCTCTTATGTTCCCCCTACACATCAAACTAGTGCACTGACAGAAGCGGTGGCGCTCACAGCTAACTGAATGAATAATATATATGTATGTTCGGTGTTCAAGTCCTACCGAAGTCAATTGTAACTTTCATAAACCGCTACGTCAAAATAAAAAATATATATACCAGTCATGTACTGAGGTCGAATAAATTAACTACACCACAACACCGCCCCATTCTCAAAATGTATTGTGCCTCGAGAAAATATATCAATATTTTCCCATCTCTATCACTTCCACCTTTCTTATATTTTCATCAGTTTTCTTGTTTTTGTTGTTCTTCTTCTTTTTCGTTCTTTTCCTCTACTTCATCTTCTTGTTCTTTCCCTGTTATTTCTCTTTTTCGTTTTTTTTTTTCTTCTTCTTCTTCTTCTTCTTCTTCTTCTTCTTCTTCTTCTTCTTCTTCTTCTTCTTCTTCTTCTTCT